>JAKKZN010000017.1:17540370-17551707 GCA_033441825.1 Pangasius elongatus
AAGGATTTACATTAAACAGGGCTGATGAGTTCAGTTTTTCCCCCATGTGTCAGATGTACAAAAACATGTTTTAAAAAAGAGCTAACTTACCATTCTTTGCTTGCTATGCTTCATTGTAATGAAATGAAGTCACTTCAGATTACCACTTCCTGCAGTCTTCCCCTCATTAAAACACAAGTTTTTGCAGTATTTATGCACTAGAATATGATTTTAATTGTATGTGTAAAATTTGTGTTAAATTTTTCAGCAGTGTTTTCATTTTTTAAATATTAGTTCATTTTAAGATAAACACTGTTAGCTGTTAGCCATTTACTAAACTCAGGGTCAGGCCACTTTACTGTGTTTGCAACGTCTGAAAGGATTTTTAATATATAAAAGAAAATATCAAATATTGGGTGTTTTTATTGACAAAGAATATGCAGAAATTGACCATGTAGCTAGCTTTATGTATTTGTAAACTATGTATGTTTTATTTGTTAAAATGTTAAAGGGACAGAGAGTGCATTCAAATGCTGAAATGACCCCTAAATGGTTAATACAATATTTTTTGTTAAACCCCTTGAATTAAAGCTGAAACTCTACACTTCAGTCACATCTTGATTGCTTCATTTCAAATGCACTGTAGTGGTGTACAGAGGCAAAATCACGAAAACTGTGTCACTGTCCAAATACTTATGGACCTGACTGTACAGTTCAGTACAGACTATTTATAACAATGTCAGATGAATGTTATAGAGTTGTCATGATATAATTTAACCTCAACAATGAGGCCTTAATGTATTGTATTAAAATGATGGAAGTAAAAAATTAGTAATGGAAAACTGAACATTTACAATTCATAACAGCAAATAAATTACTAATAAGGAATATAGGTAACATATGGTAAAGCATATTAAGCATCAAACATCAAACTGCAAGAAGAATTAAAATCCATCTTAATTTCTTTCTTTTTTTGGGGGGGGGAATTCATATTTCTAAATGTAACTTCATGATGCCTCAATCTTTGAGCAGCCTAGATTATTTCTGTCCCGTTTTCCCCAGCATTAATGTCACCCAAAGTAATGCCAAAGCTTTCTGTCACAGAAAAGCTGGCTAGCCTACTTTGCGATCACAAACTCTCCACTGAACTTGCACGCTAAGACATGTGCTCATACTGTTCACCTATGTCATGTGAATATAGGCTTTTAAGTTTTAACAAAGAATTTAAGTAATTGTGATTTGCTAACAAGTGAAATGCACACCAAACAATCAAGCTAGTTATATAGCAAGCTAGTTTGGTGTGGATTAAACTTGTTATCCAGACTAATAACTGACCATTTTTGAAACAGGCGAGAAGATCATTTTACTGGATAATTTCCCTGATTTTATTGTGCAATGTTAACCCCATTAATTATTGGTGGAATTAACCAAACGATATCATCATAGAGATAAAGTATCTGGTCTTCCTTTAATGGCCAGAAGCAGCGGTTTGCTCTTGAATGGTGCAAACATTTCACTTGTGCGTAGCCTTTATCCGTGGCCATAATTACACAGGCTTCCTCGTATTTCACAATGCACCATTTTCCAAGTACTTCCGAGCTACCAAATTGAATTTCTGATGGAGAGGAAGATGCTTTAGGATCCTTGAGAGTGAACTTCTGTGTGTTGGAACAACTGCACTGGATGCAGCTCACATCGCAATATATCAGCTGTGTCGGGTGTGTTGTTACAACTTGGCAAGAATGTGCATTGTTGATGGAACAGATGTAATGTTGTCTGGCATGTTTTCAGTGGCCTCATTAATTGCCTCACTCGTCTCGTCACAGAGGTGCTACACTTGTAGCCTTGTAGAGTTCCATTGCATTAGGTATATAGCATGCCCAGTGCTGACCAGTTTATCCGATGTCCTCTTTAGCACCCTGCCCCCAACACCATCGGCTGCTCCATGACTGGCTTCAGAAAAATCCCATGTCCCTGCCCTGAAGCCCTTTCTCTCCAGTGTGGTGGTGAACAAAAAGAAGTTACCTTTAGGTCTGTACTGAGTACAGGGACCGTATAATGTGGACACAGCAGGATACTTGCTCTTAACGTGGTTGAGGTCTGGGTGAAGATGAAGATCTTGCCATATTACTGGAGGACCTTTCAGCCTGGATGGGGAGATCGGACAAAAACAACCTGGTTCAGCTTCTCCTCCTACGAGCCACCAAAGCACACAGCTTGAATTTCTTTGCTATACTTGCATGAATAGCTCTCAGACACAGTATAGTAAGAGAGTTTTTCCTGTTGAGTTCTCGGCAAAAAGAGATCTGCTGGTTCATGCTGAATGAATGCTTTTTGAATCTGAGATCATCCAGTGCCATTTTAACATCCTTCTTCAGAGTTCTACTGAAAAGTTCATCCATTGTGCCACAGAGACTCCAGTGGATCCCTCAGAAGTTTTGTTGACTGGGAAGGTTTTCAATGTTGCATTCTTCATACACGCAGGTTTTATTTGCTGTATGACATGAGAACTCTGCAGTAAGGCTTTCCAGGTTGGTGCTTGTTATGAGATGCATCTGGGAAAGCTTCTCTGTCACAAAACCTAAATTTTCATGCAGTTTACACAGTTAACAAATGTCTCTGTCCGAGACTGTTGGATGCATGACCCAGAATGGAAGGAGACGGAAAAGTGTAAGAAATAGATACTTGTGCATTCTCTGCCAAAAATTCATGTCGTCTCTCTCATAAAAAGCTACGACACTGTTTTTAACCTCTTCAGACGTATAGTGTAATTTTGCTCTTTTGAACCGATATGGACATTCACCTGAGCATTTTCTGTGGAAGATGCCTAGCTTCCTCTGTCCATATGCCTGCAGCTTGTATTTTTAATTATTTTACAGTTATGAGTTATTAACTTCTTCTCCCTTTACATTCTAGTTTTTTGTACTTCTCTTTTATTTCTGAAATCTCTCTCTTTACAAGAGGATTTTCAGGGTTTTCATCATGTGTCTGTCCTTAGCAACCCGGCTGAATCTTTTCCTGAACTTTTCCTTCTCTCTTCTTTCTTTTCTGAGGCCCTTTTCAAGTTCTTTAATTTGTGAGTGTAGCACCTTCTTCTTTTTTTTTTTTTTTTTTTATCTTTTCCTTCCTACATCCTTTTGCCTGCAACATATATATTAATTGTTTTAGAAGTATCAAAAAGGTCCTCTCTTTAACCTAAACAATGAAAGAAAGGTTGGAATCTGAATTTCGATTTAGGTGCTACTGGTAATGTTGAAGTGTATGTGTTGTTTTTTTTTTCGTTAGCTGGTGGCAGCAAGGTCAATGAAACGGGTGTGGAGACTGATGGCTTAGGTGTCTAGAACAGTACTTCCCAGTCCTCCAGTCCTCAACTGCTGCTCTGCACATACACCACACACTGGAGCATCAGAAATAGTGCTCTTAGGATCACAGCTCCTAGGAGCATGTTCTACATGACAGTTTTTATAACTGGGATCTTAACAGACAGCACAAGTTGAGATTTTCACTGATGACCAGAAGAAAAAAGTGACAATGACATCACCTAATGCTTTCTTAAAGGCACAGGCTGCAATGTCATTGTTGAATTATGTATTTGCTTTTAAAAAAATCTCCTCAGAGTACTACTCAGATTGTGAGCTTGAATGCCCTGGCTGAACGTAAGCGTTAAATGCGTTCTCTCTGTGGCAGCTGAAGCAGTTGTGGTTGCTGTAGCTGCCTTCATACGACACTTCTCCTGGGCAGATCTCCATCTTCTGCGTTTCAGCCTGTGCTCTTCTTTCTCCCTTTCAACCTGTCCTGCCTCAGTTCTTTCTGTCTTTCTCCAAATCCTGCTGCCTTCTCACAGGGTCAGCAAAATCTCTCCTTGCCCTGTATTGTCTCTGCCTCTCTGCTGCTGTGACTGGTGCCATACCACCGAAATCTATATACACTGAAACCAAATCTAAACATTTCTTTAACTATTTGAATAGAATGCAATTGTGAATTCATTTTCTTAATTTACTGCGAATAAACTCAGGCATTTTGGTGTGCCAGTCATGGCTACAATGCAATAGTGTCAACCCTGTTACAAAAGAGCACTAACAGGGTTGACGATTAGCATGCTAAATCTGCAATAGCTAGCAATGTCATGAAGCACATGGCAAGGCAGCCCGTTTACTCAACTAAGATTCTAAGCACATTTACATATATATTTTTAACTTTACAAATATTTTATTCTTTTCTGCATGATTTAAGTGCAACAGGGTTGATGAGTTCTGGTTGTCCCCAAATGTACAAAAACATAATGAAAAATGTGACCGCTTCTTTAAAGTCATGTGACTTAAAGCAACAGATTATAACATATTTTCCCCCATTATAACAGGGTTGACAGGAATTTGAGGAGAAGTTTAAAATATTTTTTTTCACAATTTTTATGCATTAAAAGATGCTTTTAATCTTCGTTTTTTTTTTTGTAAAATCAGAATTTTTTTTTAGTGTTTTCATTTTTTTTTTTTTTAAATATTAGCTCATTTTAAGAGAAAAACTGTTAGTTGTTGTCCCTTGACTAATCCCAGGGACGCGCCATTTTACTGCATTTGCAACTACTGAAAGAATTTTTAATATTTAAAAAAGAAAATAAAATATCAACTATTTAGTGTTTTTATTGACAAAGAATATGTAGAAAGTGATTATGCAGGTGGCTTTATGTATTTATAAACTATGTGTGATTAATTGATTAAAATGGCAAAGGTAAAGAGATCGTCCTCCTGCTGAAATGACCCTTATACAACTAACCTTTGCTATTGCTTTTATTATTTAAGCAAGTAATTATAGATAGAAACAATTTTGGTCCATCATTTTAAGATTTCTGGTTAAATTGTCATCCATATCTTCTCATAAACTCGAGTAATAAAATGATCAAAACTCAACAGTAGAATGTTAACTGTTTTTGTCCACTCGAGACCACCACATTATCTGAAACCTTCAACTTAGCTACTTTGATTTTAAGCTCCGCCCACTTGGAGCAATCACTTCATGTCATATATCCCTGAAACGCTTGTTTCCTGATATGTCAACTTATGGGTCATCATGATTATACCTATCAATTTCCTTTACAAACCAAGCTTACTAGTGTGGAAACACACTAAACCACTTTGGATTTTTTAAAACATGTTTTCATTTCCACAAATTCATTAGTTTTTCTATGTTCTGAACCAAAAAAAGTGCATTTCGATCCCTATTTAGAAGAGCACTGCATATGATGTTACAAGGATCTTTCACAAAATGCTGTTTTGGATTTGCTCTGTATTTTATATACTGAAAAATGACAAAATTATAAAAGCCTGTAGTGTTTTTTTTGCAGTTAAAGAATAAAGAATGATTTTTCCAACAAACTGTTCTGAAAATTTCGCTTGCGAAAGTCTTCACGGTGAAACAAAGATTTTAAATGCTGCATCATCATCACCATCATCACCATCATCATCATCAACAATGACAACAAAGACTAGATTTCTGGGTTGGGTTTGTTAAGTATGCAAATGTGCGCATGCTTAATTAGGCTACATGGTGCCTCATTTGCATAAATGTGTAAAATTTTTAAAAAGAAAATGTAAATGTTAAAAAATTCCATTACAAAATAACTTGTAAAACAATCAGCTGATGAAGAGTGATTGTGATATGTGTTGATTTAGAAAATCACATGTATTCTGGTTATAATAATGAATAATTGATGGGGGATTAATAAATCTGAGCTCACACTGTAATTGCATTATATCTTTGAGTCTTGTCTATATGATTAGATAACTGCATTATGTCTTTGAGTCTTATACATGATTAGATAATTGCATTGTCTGACATTTACACATGATTAGATAATTGGATTATATCTTTGAGTCTTGTCTCTATGATTAGATAATTGCATTATGTCTTTGAGTCTTGTCTCTATGATTAGATAATTGCATTATGTCTTTGAGTCTTACACATGATTAGATAATTGCTTTGTCTTTGAGTCTTACACATGATCAGATAACTGCATTATGTCTTTGAGTCTTACACATGATCAGATAACTGCATTATGTCTTTGAGTCTTGTCTCTATGATTACATGGAGCAGGGTCTAGCTTGAAGGCAGCCTGGTTTTAATCGCGCTTTAAAACACAATTCCAGCTGAAAGCCCTCACATCAGCATGAGGCCTGAATTAAAGCAGCTGCAGTGGCTTACCTCTTCAGAGCTGCACTGATTAATCGAAGGCGCTCTGTACCTTTAATTTCAGCCTCGCCATTGAAGCGACGGAAACAAGGCGACGTGAAATCAGTCAACAACAGCGCCTGTGCGTCTAGCAATCCGATAAGAAAAGATGAGAATCACCGCAGCTGAGGATGCTGAGCGTTTAAAACGCGGCGCGATGGAAAATCTCCCTCCTGTAATGAGCTGGAGCTCAGCAGCTCTGCCTCAGGTTGCCAGATACACTACTATTCACCCATCTTCGCTTTAATAGAAGGAATGTGGGCGTGTCACTGAGTCTGAGTGGGCGTGTCTAAATGAAAACACATTTAAAATCTTCATACTGAAATGTTTGTCATGGTTTTTGTGATTCTGATGGTAATTTGATGGTAACTTCTTGTGAGACGTTAGAAGTCGTCTGCCATGTTTGTGTCACAGGGGGTGGCGTTATTGCGCCGGCGCTGGCACAGTTACGATGGAGTTTACTAGGAGAAACAAATTCAACCATCTCAAACATAAGCGATCGCAATCAGGTCTCGCTAAAAAACAAATGAACAAGGGTGTCTTTGCTAACGCACCATTTTCCAGAGTCATATTAATGACACGAATTGGACTTTTTGATTATAACTGAGTATACACTTATAGAAGGGAACTTATTTACAATCGCACTATCCAGTGTCACCCAGTGACTCCCTTTTGAGTCCGGTTCCTCTCAAGGTTTCTCAAGGTTTTCCTTTCCACCGTCGCCTCTGGCTTGCTCATTAGGGATAAATTTACGAATTTAAAATTAACATCCAGAATTTATATATTTCTGTAAAGCTGCCTTGTGGCAATGTCCATTGTTAAAAGCGCTATTCAGATACAATTGAAGTGGAAATTGAATTGAATCGAACTGAATAGGAATTTTGGCATAGAAGTAGTGGAGATGTTGGTGCAAATGCTTGACTCTGAATACAGTGCAGCTATATGATGCATTTATATTGAGTTATGGGTGAAAAAAATTAGCTTGGCTAGTTAGGGATCTATGAGCTGATGAATGCGGTGGCATTGATGGCGGTATCAGGACGAAAATAGAAGCTTTGGAAGCTGATCTGTCTGAGCAGAGTGTACAGATGAGGACTAAAGGATAAAGCGCTGCTGCATCACTCTTTTCAGCTAGAGAAGAAGCAAGCGCTAATCCTGTGTTCATCTAAAACCTGTAACAAAGATTTTCTGACCTCTGACTAGGAAATTCCTACTTGGATATTCAGGAAGCTGCTCACAGCATCAGCAGTAAACACAGTAGCACTTCTTTACTTTAACATCACATATACTGTACGTACGACATTTGCTTGTTAAATCTATAACACTGACTGATTTGAGGAGGTAAATATACATCGTTCATCAGAGTCAGCTAAAAATAAACAGACATGGAGGCGTCCATGTTTTTCGCATTTTGTAGCTCGAACACAAAGAGGTCCAAAATGACATAATTCCCAGTTCTGATGTCACACTTTCCAGTTAAGTTGAACACAGTGTAAATACCACTACTCCATTATCAGGAGGTAGTTGAACTGCATTGTGGGTAATGTAGGAAACCATTAAAATAAGTGAAAATAGACTAACTGAAGTCTAAACTATTAAAAGTCCTTTGAGAAATGAACCATTAAATAAATCTTTTGCACCACTGACAATCACATTGATGGTAAATGTTGATATGCAAGTCATTCAGAGTGGAGTTTGCTTTTCTTTCCTAGTGTAAAACTCGAACAAAAGGAAAGTGTCGATATATGACATGGGAATGCGACATCACATTGCAGTGATCCGCCATACTATAACGATACAAACAGTTCAGAAGCTTTAAAGCAAGATAATCAGCCAAAGCCTAGCTGACGTATTTGCTAATACAATCTGATATAGTTACTTTTTAAAATGAGGCAATCCAGAGATATTTAATGGCTTAAGTTACAGCAATAACAGAAAAAAAAGCTTACTTACTTTCTTCGACATCTTTCGAAGTATCAGAGTGGTCTTGATATTTTCGTTCTGCAGAACTGGAAATTTACTTAACGCTCCTTGCCACACTACACAAATGATTTACATTCGGGAGATCCTGAGGCCTTGCCTGCTGTTCCACCTCTCTCTCTCTCTCTCTCTCTCTCTCTCTCTCTCTCTCTCTCTCTCTCTCTCGTTCAGTCACTCTCTGTTAATATAATTGCGTAGCCTGAGAATATGATGAAAGCTTTTAACTAAGCTGATAAACTCAGATCATAGCTAGGAATTAACTGACTGATGTGGTCTTAAGGAGTGTAATCAGGTTGCAGGAGGATCACTGCACCATCAGCTCCAAGGCTTCCTGTCTTCCCTTCTGTAACTGAGTTTAATATTCATCCTCCTGCTAGCTGTCTAACAGGATTGTCTGAAGGCCTGATGGAAATTTAGCTCGCAAACCAAAACTTGCATTACACCGCATATGAGTGTGGTTTGAATGGCTGTTCTGTCACAGTTTGTCTACATTTAATTACATTTATTTACAAGTCCTGCAAATGTCTATTTGTGAATTCCACATGAGTTTCCAGCGATCTAAATTTTTTAAATTTTTTGTCAAATTCGTTTGTCATTTTCACATACTGTCTTATGCTTCCCTTATAACTTTGATCCAACTGTGAAATCTAAAGATTTAACAGATATTTTCATACATCTTACAGATATTGTCTATCTTGTTTTCTCAAGATCACGAACATTTTAGTTCATCGTTACGATAAACAAAGGAATAATAATGTACTGTATCTCAATGGTGCAATGAACAGGTATAGTCTATTGAGAAATGTTATTAGGAAGTAAAATCATATTTGATAACATTATTACGTTCTTATTAAAGTTAAAAAAATAGAAACAGTTGATCTGTATACACCTTATTGTTAGTAATGATAGTAAAATGATCATAACAAATGTTTACAAATGATTTTGTATTTAAACCATAGTCATTTAATTTCCATTTTTGGTCTCTGTAACGGATTCGAACACAACCTGGCAACCCGGTCACGTCTGAATATATTCTGTGCTGTATTGTCCCAGAGGAGGCCATCTGCCTGTCCTTTGTTTAAAAGGGTGTGATTTTGAACACAAGGTTTTTTTGCTGAAAATCCACTATAATGACATAAGAACACTCTGACCTCTGTTCAGATTAAATATACACACGCAATCACTGCACGGTGTAGCAATATTCACTTTTCCACAGCAGGGTGTGTTGATGTCCCAGGGTGTGTGACGCAAAATAAAAATGTTTGTATGATTCCAGAAGTCAGAGTTGCTCCATTAAACATCCAGTTAAGTTTAAATGAAAAAAAAATCAATATATAAATGTAATGAAACACCTGCTGAATACTGGGTGTGGCCTAATATTCTAATGAACATGCGTGATTGACATCATGCCAGGCCAGACTCCAGTCACGGAGATAGCGTTTGTGTGTTATGCAAGGAATAAAACAGTTTGGAGAGTGCTGCTATGAGAAAATAATCAATGATGCAGTGATGCAGAGTTACTGTTACAACCTGAAGTTGATTATTTCCCTATAACAGCATGTACTGAAGTGTTTTATTTATCTTATTCCACAGCAATTTGCCAATACTAACATTTTTTTTAACTTATTAAAGAATGTCTCGAGTCCAGTCTTGAGAGCTTTTCTGTATTGACTTGGGCTTGTCTCAGACTTATCGGCATTTGTACTTGGACTTGTCTTGGTCTTGGGCATTGGTCTCGCTTATAAATCTTGGTCTCAAGAGAGAATTTGTAAAAAATAATGTGTATATTATCTTCTAGTAACCTGATTATATGCCTAAACCTATTGTCCGGAATGATTCTGCAGGATTCTGGGTAATTCTCCGATTTATTTGCAATTTGTGTTTGGCATGTACTGTATATGAAAGTGAACTAAAGGCTTGGCCTTGAATCGGATTTGATGGTTTTCATTCTCAAATTTGACTTGGCCTCAGTTAGTCATTGTCTTGGACTTGACAATGGTGTCTTGGCTACAGCCCTACTTTTATGTCTAGTTATATATATTTACATTTATGTAATGTTGCATTTATTGTTGTGGAACGTCCATGAAACAAGTTATTTCCTGTAACGTGCATAATATCAGTTATAAACAGTCATTCAACATGTCACTTCTTCTTGACATTAATAAGACAGAACAAAGTGCTTTCTGGTCATGTTACTGAGTAACCACAAAGCACAAAGTGCCCTGTCCTGGAGAGAGAGAGAGGGAGGGAGAGAGGGAGGGAGGGAGGGAGAGAGAGAGAGAGAGAGAGAGAGAGAGAGAGGCTGTCTGTCTGTAAGAGAGAGAAACAGTGGCCAGGAAGTGAAGTATCAGTGAGTGCAGGTCAGTGAGGGATGGAAAGTGGTAGCCAGTGATTTTCCTGCACGACAGGTTGTAATTTGTGTGATGAAGCTGAGCTGTGCCAAGCCTGACCGAAACGGAGGATGGAAAGAGTGATCCTGTTACAGCTGTGCACAAGCGGATAGCAGTTTTTAGAGCTTAATATTGAAAATGACCAAAATAAATCAATAAAATTCATCATTATTATTAAGTCAGAGGAGGAAAAATACTCATTATATGCTGCTCCAAAATGACTTAGAGTCGTCCTGTCAATCATGTAAGTGTAACTCTCAGTAATTCTGCCATGCCTCAGCTCAGGTGCTCTCTGGTATAAAATGAACATCCACATAATGACAGAATTTATAGTTCATAAGTGTCAAAATATCTACTGTGCACCACTACAATATGATCTAAATATGATTTATTAATCAGTAATAGACATCTGAGAAAAGACTGTGTGCAACCTCATTGTGCCGTCTCTTTCTCATCTAAACCTTTGAGTTTAGTTTTATTTTTTTATTCCAAATCCGGCAGAAAGATTTTTTACAGGACAAATGCAGCCCAGATTAAACAGAAACACTTTCCTTTTCTCTTCTTATGGGGGGTGACTTTAAAGTGACTTTTAAATTAATATATTCTGATCTTCATCTATATATCTTCCATAATCCTTCTACAACAGATAGTAAAAGATATTGGTGTGCAACCGTCTGATACATGTCGCTTCTTCTTCTCCTTTCGGCTTTTCCCTTCAGGGGTCTCCACAGCGAATCATCACTCTCCACCTATCCCTATCTTC
>JAKKZN010000017.1:17569163-17595632 GCA_033441825.1 Pangasius elongatus
TATGTAAACCAAAACTGACCTTATTACATAAATCTTGATTTACAGTTAATATATTTGTAGATATTTGGGATATGAGGAAATATAGGCAATATACAGGATGTACATATACACACATTACATAAGTGCTATTAGAAGTAACTTTTCTGTACTGACTGGACTCACACTGTGTGTGTGTGTGTGTGTGTGTGTGTGTGTGTGTGTTAGCAGGCGGGAGACTTCACTCGGCACTCTGTCCTGTCTATCAGCACTGCACTGTCAGTGGCGCCGAGGCCCTGACCCACACAGACACAACTATCTGTGCCCTTTCATACACACACACACACAGAGCTCAGGAAGGGAGTCTCCTCTGCTATAACATCATTCTCCTCATGCTTAATATTAATCACAGTCTCAGTCTAATCTCAGTCTTTCCCTCCTCTTCATTCTCTCTCTGTTTCTTTATTCCTCTATCTAGGCAGGAAGTGCATAGTGGAAGGCTGCTTCCTGTGATTGGAACGCTGCTCTTTTTTTAATGCTTTTTTCAGTTGTAATTCAGATTTTCAAGGTTTGCGAGCGAAAGAGGATGTGAGACAATGAGGAAAAAAAAAAACATATAGGCAAACTGTCCTAATATGTATCATCATTAGAATGGTATACAAGTATTTTAATTAATGTTATTAATCTTTCAGAGTCAAATGATCTTAATGCATCGGCAGATAATTGAGCTTTTTTAAGGAAATGATTTCATTTTTGAAAGTATTATTATTGACAGAATTAGTCAACATCTAACAGAGCATGAATTTCAATCATTTAAAAGTAATGTTAACAAAATAATTAAAGCTTGTATTAACACTTTATATTTGTGGGTGGATTTAGGTTTGCATTCCTCACTCCTCTAACTACACACTATCAGTTTCCTATTACTTTCATAGCAATTACTGAAAAACATTCATGAGTAAAACTGGTCCACAAAGACCAGTAAGCGCTTTATTCTGGTCAGAGCCTATCCCAGGAACACTGGCCGCAAAGGTGGGAAAATTCACCCCGGATGAAACGCCAGTCCATCGCAGGCCAAATATACACACACACATTCAGACCTAGGAGCAATTAACACAGCCAGTCCACCTACTGGCATGTTTTTGGACGGTGGAAGGAAACCTGAGAACCTGGAGAAAACCTACAAGGACATGGGGAGAACATACAACATTCCGCATTAACACTAATGAGGATCAAACCCAGGAAACCTGAAGCTGTGAGGAAGCAGCGCTACACACCATGCCACCATCATAAGAACCAAAAAGAACTAAAACCTTAATCCTTCTGTTTGTAGCAGTTCACTAGTGAAGTAGTAGTGAAGCGAAACTTCCTGGTTCAGGTAAATATCAATATTTAGTAACATGTAATTTAATTTATTCATAGTTCAGCGCTTATTTTTTAGCATTAAACATTGGTTAATGTAGCTGTATTTAGTTAGGGTTGATTAACTTTAATTGTTATCTTAAGAACGTAGGCTAACTGAGGATACCTGAATGCTGAAGTCTATGGTTTGTTAATGCAGCAAATATTTCAACTGAAAACCAAAATGAGTAAAAATACCTATAAATAGGTCGAATTGTGTTCTAACAGTTTAGTAATCTCATAAGAAATACTGCAGAAAATTGCCTTTTTAATATGTTTGTTTTTGCAGTGTATTGCTAAAGCTAAATCAGAGCTCTCTCTCTCTTTCTCTCTCTGTCTCTCTCTCTCTCTCACACACACACCCAAAGGAATCCTCTTATCTTTCACTATCAGTCTTAACGATGCAGATAGGCAAATCTGATGAGGCAAATGGTATCGCTATACATATTCACGGTGACATAAAGATGGCAGGAGCAGCAGGCGCTAATTAGTTTATCTTTCAGCAGCTGTGAGTGTTAGTGCATGTATGTATGTATGTGTGTGTGTGTGTGTGTGTGTGTGTGTGTGTGTGTGTGTGTACACGGTGGAAGGAAACCGCTTGTTCCTCCTCAACCCAAATGCATTTGAATAACCAGGACATGTTTGATGTGTGGAGTTTGCTTTTTTAGTTTTCTACTGGTGCTTTGAAACTAGCTAACAAGTAATGGAAGCATATGGCTAGCAGTTTAGCGCTGGAAGACTGCTGTGAAAATGACAGGAAAATAGAACAACGAAGGTTGAGAGGACAGAAGAAGAGAAAGAAAGTATGAAAGTTGAAGTAAAAAAAAGAGAACGATTAAATAAAAGGGCAAGAGGAAATGAAAGACAAAAGAAAGAGTAAGACAAAAAAAGAAAGAAGGTAAGAGAGAGAGAGACTGAGTGAAAAAGTATGTAGAAAGACAGAGGGAGGCAGAAGCATAGACAGAGAGAGAGAGAGAGAGACAAAGGGTGGAAGCAAGACAGAGACAAACAGAGAGAAACCACGTGAGACAGAAAGAGAGAGAGAGAGACTTGAAAAAAGAGAAGGAGAGAAAAAAGACGAGAAAAGCGATGAAAAAATAAAGACTTAAGTAGAAAGGCCTCTTGGTGACAGACCCCTCAGAGCAGCTGGTTTATATGTGTGTGTGTGTGTGTGTGTGTGTGTGTGTGTGTTTTCGTTTGTGTATTTGTTAGTGTGTGTGTTCAAAAAGCATTGTTGAATAAAGATTGTTTAACTTTAGAGCAAGGATCACATTAAACTTCACGGGAACTAGCTAGCATAACATAAAATCCAGAATAGAAATATTTCAGGGAAATTAGCTAGTATTGACAATTAAAGCAAAAACATACTATATAAAAACCAGAATAGATCAATTTCAGGGGAACTAGCTAGCATAACATGTAAAATCCAGAATATCTAATCTTTAGGGGGAACTTGATAGAAAAAACCCTAAAAGCCAGAAACGCTGATTTTCAGGTGAACTATCTAGCTCTATAGATAGTGAACTTAGCCACAGTTGTTGTTGTTCCTCTTTCGGCTGCTCCCGTTAGTGTTCGCCACAGCAGATCACTGCACCTCGTATTTGATTTGGCACAGTTTTTACGCCGGATGCCCTTCCTGATCCGCCATTTTACCTGGGCTTGGGATCAGCAGTGAGAATGCACTGCTGCACTTAACCCCAGGGGCTGGGAATCGAACCTGGGCCGCAGCAGTGAGAGCACTATGGCCTAACCGCTAGTCCTCCAGGGACTGAAGTCAACCACAGTGTGCATCATAAATTATTTCTTATTGGCCACATAATGTTACAATAAATATAGTCTACAATAAATTGTAGAAACCACAATATTATAACTCATGTAGTGCAGAAGATTGGCCATGTCAAGCCTTTTTCTCACAGTTATGGAGATATGCACTTTTATCATAACCACAACTTCGAAAAGATATTGTTTTGCTATTTAAGCCAAAGACCACAAATTAATTACATTATTCTTGTCAGATTTAAGACATCATTTCAGATTCCGTGATTGAACGATGAGCTAGCTTAATGTTTTCAGGTCTCTCCACATTCAAGAAAAGCCTGGTCTTTTCTTTATAACTGGAAAGTACTGCATGGGTGCATTGCTAAGATCAACTAAAATAGTTTAAACTCAGCATAAAATAGTTGGAAAAAAACAAAAAATAGTTTGAAGTCAACAAAAAAATAGTCTGAGATCAACAAAAAAAGGAATTTTCAAGAACACAAAAGAAGAAGTTTTGCCCCTTAATGGTAGAAAGTTCATCTGCAGCACATCTGTCTTGATATATTAAAATATAAACACACACACACACACACACACACACGCACACACACACACACACACACTGACAATGCTGGTTTCGAAAATGAGCTGACATCAGGTAGCACTAAATATAGCGCACAACTAAGAAAAAAAAAAAAGAGTTCTTCAATATGATTTTATTGGTTGTTTCACAGTTTACAACTCTTTACAGTTTGTTTATATTTTAAACCTTTTTTTCTTTACTTTGAAGGCATCTTAGCGCTACAGAATTCTTTCAGTCTTTTGTACTCTCCTGTATATTCTTCACTCTAATCACTTTTAATAGAAACTTATTACTTTATACTATAGTTATAAATAACATGTAGTAGTTACTGAATTATATCCTTTAAGATGAATAATTGAATAATAAGTTGGCAGTTTAAGGATTTAAGCTAAACTGTGTATTAAACAGAGCATAAATCCTGTGTGTAATGCAGAATTAAACCCCCCTGATTTACTACCATGACGATGATTTACAGTTTGAGCTCCTCAGATCTAAAGTCTCTGCCGTCTAGGTTCGTGTGTCGAGAGGTCGTAGGTGATTGACACCAGGCTGCTAATCACCAGGACCAGAACGATGGACGAGTTCACAGCTTATAACTCTTTACACACACACACACACACACACACTCACACACACACACACACACACACACACACAGCATAGCCTCTTACAAATCACGTTTCATCCCGGTCCCAACAGAGTCTTTTGAGACAAGTTTAGTTTGTAGAACATTAAACTATTGGCTAATAAAGGAAGAATAGTCAGTCAAGGAAACTAGCTAGCATTAACAATACAATCTTCAGAGGAAATAGTTGGAAAATCCATAAAACCTGGAACAGCTAATCTTCAAGGAAACTAGCTAGAAATATCATAAAGGCTGGAACCGTTAATCTTCAGGAGAACTAACTAGGATAGGCCATAAACTCTGTAATAGCTAATCTTCAGGGGGGCTAGCTAGAAAAACCATAAAAGCTGGAATAGCTAATCTTCATGAGAACTAGCTAGCATGAGCCATAAAAGCCAGTATAGCTAATCTTCAGTGAAAATAGGTAACATTAAACATAAAAGCTGGAACACATCTCCAGGAGAACTAGTTAGTACAAACCAGAAAAGCCAGTATGGGTAATATTCAGGAGAACTAGCTAGAAAAAAACATAAAAACAAGAATAGCTAATGTTCAGGGGAACTAGGTAGCTTGAAAAGTCAATATAGTTAATATCCAGGAAAACAACCTGATATAAACCATCAATGCTACAATAGCTAATTCTCAGGGAAACTAGCTAGCATTAACTATAAAATTAAAAATAGATCATCTTTAGGGGAACTAGCTACATTAACCATAAAATTAAAAATAGCTCATCTTCAGGGGAACTAGCTACATTAACCATAAAAGCCAGAATAGCTCATTTTGTAGCCCTATAAGTTTCTCCTACTTCTTAGCAACATTAGCCTGGTAGCTCCAGTGCAAATCCAAAGATGTTTGTCTAATCCATTATTAGTATTTAAATGCAATTTTGGGCCAAACTGTTACTAAGGTTTGTTGTGTAACTCCTCAGCATTCTATTTGAGGCACTGTAAGTTTTGTCATATGTAAAACAAACTACAGTATCAACAGGAGGACAAACCTCAATAAACACTCAGGACACGCAGGATGGAGAACATCAACAGCAACAAATCTACCTATCATGCACAACATCCGGACACAACATCCGGCCAGTTTTCCTGAAGATGATGCACTTAATTAAAGAAGACAAACATCCTTGAACATGCGGCCCCTATCCTGTGCCTCTGTCCTGTTGTCCTGGCATGACCCTCAACACTGACTGAGGACATGAAGATTATTAAATGAGGTAGTGGTGACTTGGTGGTTCAGATTTCGCACTAATAATGAGGAAGATTGTAGGTTTAATTCCCACAACTTGCAGATTCACTGTTGCGTTATTGGCCTAGACTCCAGTGTCAGCACTTTGTAACAGTCATTAAGTTTTCCACCATGGGAAAGTCTTCAGGACAGTGGACCAATGCTAATACAAGGTTTTCAGAAATTTTTGACTAGCAGTGCATGTTAACTTTACAAATGCAGAAATATAACACAGCCAGATTCGTGAAAATGGGTTTGAACATAAAGCAGGTTACAGACAATTTTATCAGAGTGGACCCGCATCTCTTCATAAACATCTTATGATGCTTTTCTATTTTCGCCCATTCAAATATCGGTGCTCCCTTGATAAAAACATGTTTACTGTACTTGTTTTTCAGTCTGTGTTATCTGTGGAAAGTGCCACATTGAAATCAGCACTGATGTTGGCTCAGTCTTAGCCAATAAGGTGCCTAAAGTCGCTGAGGTAAAATAGCTTGATATCACAGACACACATCAGAGTGTGGCGGTAAAAGTGGGGAGAGTTTCCTCACTCTGGCCATCCCCCGTATACACACACACACACACACACACACACACACACACACACCCTAAAGTTCCCAGACAAACATCCACCTCAGCCGTGTGTGTTTCCATTTAATGAGCTGCTGAAACCGTCGGATGGTAATCAGGCTAGCATGTGACAGACACGTTTCAGCCGTAATGGCTCCATAACCTCTCTCTTTCTGTCCCTCTCTCTATCTCTCTCTCTCTTTCTGTCCCTCTCTCTATCTCTCTCTCTCTTTCTGTGTCTGTTTCCCCAGCTGTGCTGATTACCTCAGGTCTCCAGCCGACAATTAGACGAGCTGAAAGATGAGCAGCCGCTGCTGCTGTAGCAAACTACCACTTAGCAGCTCTTCTGTTTATTTAACTCACTGTGGTATTTTGACATGTTAAACACAGTCGTAAAGACTCAGCCTAATCAATTTCATCAAAATAAGAGTTCAGGCTCAGACCTGTAGGTTTTATTCAATGAGAGCAACTAATGCTAAAATCTAGAGGTAAAAACAAACAAAAAAAATATCAGACAGTGCGCTCGAAATAAGATTTGTTGCTATTTTCCTAACCAAATCATAACACATTATGAAACGGGTACATGGCTAGCTAGCTAATGAAACAAGCTGGCAATAATGCTTTCACCAGCTCTCAGTATTCAGCTAGCTAATTTGCTAGTTAACCACAAACTACTAATTTGTTACAAAGCTCCCAAAAATTGTCCCTCTCTTATGTTGTAGTATTAAATTAACAGTCATTCATAGTTACTTTATGACAAATGAAACTGTCCATTATGTTAACATTAGCCACCATGCTCATTATAACTTCTCCAAAGTTAGCTACAACCATCATAACTTTAAAAAAAAAAACAGCTAGATAAGAACTCAGCTGGATTTCTCATACGTTAGTTTAGTGGTATAACGCTGGTGAACTGCTAATTAGGTTGGGGTCGATTTATTGCTGTTCCCACTTGTTGCTATTTTTGGGGCAAAAAACGTGGGTGTAATATACTTCAATATAACTAAACCACGTCACCTAGCAACTAATTACAAACAACAATTAAATTATTTTATTCATAATGCAGAGATACAACTCACTTGGGGCTAAATCTGAACTAGACCATTGACGTGTCATTGCTACTCACAAAACTTCCTATAGTTAATATAATTAATAAAAAAATATCAGAATTTTCATTATGATGACAAAAAGGGCACAGAAAATGACATTAATTTCAAATAAATAGTGAAGTAAACAAATCTAAAACAAATCTCAGTGTACAGTGTAAATACTGCTGCCTACAAAATGTGAGTCAGTAATGAGTCATGTGTGAATGAGTCGGCTCTTTACGATGATTTGCATACAAAAGTGTTTTCTTTAGTCATAGATGTAAGCAATGCCAGGCAAAGAAGATTCATCATCAGCCATAACATCGCAAACAATGTCTGCTTTAGAAGAAATATAAAAGAGCCAAAAGAGTTGACTCTTATTGGTGAGCTGAGTCAAATGATCTGACTCACTGAAAAGATCTGGAATGTCCATCACTACTGTGAATCAGAGCTCTTAAGTAACTCATAAGTGTCCTTTGTCTCCGATTTGTTTCTCTGCAGTTGGATTTCCCCTTTGTGCTTTACAATGTTATGCTAGCAAACGTGCTAAAAACGTGAGGAGGAAGTCAGCACTCAGCACTTGTTCCCTTACATCTTAATCATGGCCTTTTTTTAGACGACTGAAGTGTGGCCAAGAGTGTGGCGTCTGTTTATTCAGAGCAATGATACGTACACTTTGTTGTCTGGCGTGCTAATGGTATTTAGCAGCTCCAGTCAGGACCCGAGCCAAAAGTTTTATTCTTTTAATGAGCCAGGGGTCAGTGCCTACTCCTCCGTATCTCAGTAAAGGAGGAAGCGCTATCTCTGGAGTAAACGTGTCCAGCTTGTGTTTGTGGGTCACTGAAGGTAGAAACGTTTCACCTGGAGCAATCTGTCTCTGTCATGCCATTGTTGTGGCTTTGTTTGGGAGGGACAGGATCCTCAGCTGATGTAAATACTTGACTCTTACGCCAAACTTGTGTACAACAGGGATGTCCTGAAGGGCGTGTTGTGCCCAAGACGATGTGCTATTTAAACCCATAAGACCAGGAGCTGGTTGGTTATTTAAGACTTGCAAAGATAACAGACAGGCACACCAGTTGAACGGAAGTTGGATGGTACGTAGTCAGGTTGGAAAGTCTGACCTCAGAGTAGTCAGAGTAGTGAGTTTAAAGTTTGTAACTGTACTAATTACAGAATTTTATTCAATTTTATTCAACCACAACGCTGTTGAATGCTTGATTCTGATTGGTCAGATGATGATGATTAATTTTCTGGCTTCAATGTTTATATTAACAGACTCATTCAAATACATTATTGTTTCTATAGCGATAACTCACACAGGTATTTGTATGGCACATGCTCCATGTAATTGTTTTTTTAAATGTAACTGTTTAACATTTATGGAAGGAGTCTCCAGCATCAGCACTTTTCAACAGTCAGAGATTAAGCTGTAAATTGGCTGACATAGAAAAGTTCTTCAGCACAGAAGGCTTTCCGGTTTCTTGGTAACCAGCTGGATTTTTTTTGTCTTATTAACTTTGAGAGAGAGACAGAGAGAGAGACAGAGAGAGAGAGAGAGAGAGAGAGAGAGAGAGAGAGAGAGAGAGAAGTGTTTATAGCTGATATAACGTAAGTGAGAATAGGAACTAACTTGTTTCGTGAACGTTTCCACAACAAAAAAATGTAAACAAATCAAATGTACGATATGCCGCTGTTTAATTAATTAACATTCAAGCTTATCAATTTTATTAAAAACAACAACGAATTTTCACTAACTAATTTAATCTATTATTATTGTTTCGCAATAAACAATTATATTATATTATATTATAACAAATATTGCTGCATTAGGTAAGCTCTGGTTGCTAAGCGACATAACAGACAAAGATTATTGCACTCTATGGACAGAACAGTGGGATAAGTATAACGATTTTATTGGTACCTGGTGCATTAATTCAATTATTGTGATGTGGCTTCATCGAGGTGTGTGAACATCGAGCATTTTACAATGGCGTCGAACATTGGCTCAGCCAATAAGATTTTAGAATCAAAACTGTTTTATAATTATCTTATGATGATCCTTAGGATTTGAAACTCACATTTGCGCCAGATATCTTTACTGGTTAATGCTGATTTTTAAGCAGAGTCTGGTTGCGGTGTCTGTGTTGGTATTTCTGACCAGCCATCTTAAGGGGACTTTTACAAATGGATTCTATTTTTTCCTTTTTCCCCCACCATCAATCCTTAAATTCATATTTATTGTCACACTTCTGTACATAGAGCTTTATGTTTTTCTCATAATGGAGGAGACTTCTTACACATCATCACTGTATGATGGGAAACACGGTTTTCACCTGTCTACTTCTCCACAATACTGCTAGTCCGTGTCGCCATGGTGTCTACCCAGAATCCCCCGAGGCTGACGCACTCATCATTGCCCGCTGCAGCACCGGTGCCTTCTGGGCTGCTACAGGAAGAAGGGCCTGACTGACAGGAAGTGACCTCTATTTATGCCTACTGGAGCCAGGCTGTGTCTTCAGCCGATGGCTGTCTTATTGATTAGGCCATTGTCTCTCTTCCTGCAGAAAACAGAGAGTGAAAAATAAAGTATGACAGGGAGGAAGGAGGGACGGCACACATCATTGTTCCTGAGTTACAGCAAATCTCCAGATAGGATTTATATTTAGTGCTAACCGGATTAATAGCACTCTGTACTGTAATCTCATATGCTCAGAGTTTAGTGTAATGATAATATCTTCTGCATTAGTGTGTTAGAAGAAAAGAATACAGTTTAAGAGCAGACATTAATTTTTCAAAAAAAAAAAATGTTAAAGAGAAATGCCATTAAAGAAAGTAATATATCAAGTAATAGTCCACTTTTCATTGATGCTGTTCTGGGACCTGCAGAGACAGACGTCTGCAGAGGAACCGTACCAGGTTCTCCAAGATGTATTCAACAACCTGCATGCTAAAGGAACTGATGCAGGTTAAAATTTTTTATTTTTTAATTTCTTTTGGAATGAACTCTAACTGACACCATGATGGACACAAAGAGCACTAGATATGGCCTAACCCCTTATTTCATACCCTGAGGAAGATGATGATGCAGGACAGCTGGAGTTGTTTTTTTGGACATGACTGTCACAGGAACATTAAACTCATCTGCTCTCAGTCTCAGCCGTGTTATTCTTTGTACGACTCAAATTATTTTCCAATCCCACTCTCCTCCTCCGTCCTGCACGCTGGGAACAGCAGGAACCATTTAACGCCCGACTGGGAGATAAGAGGTCAAGCAGGAGGCCTCAGATAAGAGCACACACACTCGCACTCCTGCGGTCAACACAAACACCAGCAGCAGTAAAAATTCTAAATAAATCCCGAGGGTCTTCCTCTTCCTCTGGGCCAATATGGGGGCTTCAGGCAGCCAAAATCCAGGGAACACACACACACACACACACACACACACACACACACACACACACACACACACACACACACACACACACACACACGACCTCTTGATCTCCATCGGTGTCCATCAATTAGCAGTTTTAATGAATATCACAAAATCCATTCTTATACTTCAGCATTTTTTAAAAGAACTGTTTCACTGTTTAGTGTGGCAAGTAGGCAGTCCATATAAAGTGCACTAGATAGGGTACCTATCTAGGAAGCCCATTAATTTGTACCCTATATAGCAAACATATATTTAAAATGACAAAAATCACTATGGTTCTAATTCGGCCTTCAAAGAGAACTTGTGAATTTGTGCATTCAATTCGAGTTGCTAGGCAGCTAGAAAATATCTACCCCAAAGCACATGCTAGCTAAAGACTAAAGCTAACTCTTAAGAATGCAGAATGACTGCAGACGTTACATACAACTGTAGAGAATATCAAGAACAGTTAGTTGCTAGGCAACCGGGAAGTAAGGAACTAGCCGATGACTGAAGCTAACAAATCAACTAGCTACAACGAAACCATTATAGACAGTGAATACTATAATGTACACTGACAGTGGAAGTGATTTGAGTCAGATGTGTTGGTAAATTACATGATTATGCTGAAATTACAGTTAGCATTCAAGAGCTAGCCAGCTTTTCATGTCTGACAAACCTCCATATTTACAAACATCAAAAAAATTCAAATTATAGGGAAAAAAATCATCGAAGCAATGCAGCTTGACATGACGCACAGTAACCGATACTATACCAAATCTGATTATTTTCCTCAGTATGTCCCACAGTGCTTTATTCCTTCTTTCCACAGCAGTTTGCCAATGGTGATGATGTTGAATTTCTTAATGAACGACACATTATACTTTTTAACCGTTTATAGTTACAGGTAATGTTGTGGAACGAAACGGTGTAGTGTTACATGCCAATGAAAGTCGTTCTCTTATGAAATAGTGAGTTGTAACAGGATAAGGTGGTGGATTGACAACCGTGATGGGTTGAAATGGAAATTTGTCACACTACTTAATTTTTTACACACACACACCTCCACACACACACAGTTGTTGTAGTTTGGTCACTAAGGTGGGGTTGCAATACAATACACTATTGTACTGTAGGATCAGAGGAGTTGCAGCCATATGGCATTGCAATCAGTCCATTTTAAAATGGAGCTCTTAAGTGGTTAGCTGTCCGTCCACACACGCACATGCACACACGCACATGCATACACACACACACACACACACACACACACACACACACACACACACACACACACACAGGTCATCACTGTAGAAGTTATTGTGTAAGACGGTTGTAAGCTTAACAACAAGATATGGAGGACATGTACAGCTAACGTGTGTGTGTGTGTGTGTGTGTGTGTGTGATTATATTCCCATGTGCATCATTACTTCACCAGTCTTTCTGTAAGTGAAGGTCACCCCTCCCTTTTTCTCACTCATTCTCTTTCTTCCTTTGGCTTGTTTACCACAGAAAGAGAAGATTATCCAGAGTGACAGTTTTCTCTGCATTGCGGTATCTGGGTAAAGCGTCTGTAACGTCATTATAGATTATAGGCGACATTAAATGCTGTTTAGCCCAGCTCTAACAGTGCGAAAATTCAGTTTTGCTGTAAGCTAATTTTATATAAACACTTACAATAACTTGGAAGGTTTCATTTTGCCCCAGAAATTTCCATATAAAACAAAAAAGATGTTTATGTGTAAAAGTGTAAGTCCATGTTTGCATGGTAGTGCTGTTTAGCTAACTAGCGCTACCTGAGGTACCACTGTACAAATAGGCTATTGTATAGTTATTGCTATTGTATATATTTGAAGAAGCTATCATCATTTAGCTAGCTAGACAGTTTCACCATCAATGCTGCATTCCACTAAAGGTTGTACGTAATAATTCCCAGCGTCTGAGAAGAAAAACAAAAGAGAAGGGGAGAAAAAACTCGAAATTCCTACTCAGGAACTTGGGATAGTCTGATGATCAATCAACATACAGACATATTAGCTTGTTTAATTTATAACTCTGACTATACAGTTTTCTGTTTTGAGGAGGAAAATATACATCACTCATCACAGTTGTTAGATGGTTGCTAACAGAAGATGAACATGGAGGCGTCCATGTTTTTTTCCCCACTTTGTAGCTCGGATGCACAGAGGTTGAAAATGACATAATTCCCAGACGTAACTCTGAGCTTCGTAGGAAAGTCAAACGCAGCATAGGTCACCTCAAATGAAGCGTTAATAACGATTAGCTTGATTGTCTTGCTGATGCAATGTTGGCAATATACAGTTAATTCCAAAACTATTGGCACCCATCAGGAGGACGGGCAAGATGATTGAGAACAAAATATGAATCACTGTGTGTAATGTTTATTGTATACAAACAATCGTAGAAACTACTTACATTTCCTCTGAATGCGTGTGGCAATATGATTGACGCTGCTAAAAGAATTAAAGGTTTCTTTTGTAAACAGAATAGTGATAATGGACATAATGTTTGACATACTGTGTGTTCCAGGTTCTCCCTGGCTGCATCCCAAACCACATGCTACTACCTTAAACAGTAGGTCTAACACTGCAAATACCACTTGCTATTCAGTATGTATTACTGTATTATAGTATTATATTCTGACACACTGGTTAATACTGTGGCATGTGGTTTGGGACACAGCCATGGAGTGTCTGGAACACACAGACAGACAGACAAACACACACACACACACACACACACACACACACACACCACTACTATATAGCCAACACCACTTGCTAATGAGCATGTATTTATAGTATACTATTAAAATGCACTGTGGATCGTGACTACACCAGACTACACACCACCCTGCTACATGCACCCTACTAAAATAACACATATCCTGAGGTAAAAAATATTAGGAAATTTGATTCCTTTAGGCTCGGTTTCTTCTGACACATGACTACATATATGGGCAACATGAGCAGCATGGTTCACATACTCGCCAGAGTACTCTTTGCTCATCTGGGGGATTAAATGTGACATGCACTAGTAGGACGTCAGAGCCAAAACATTCCTGCCTAGCATGTTTTAATGTCAACCTGAAAAATGTTTAGTGATTTCATGCCAGGGTGGCAGGATGGAGCATGGGGTAGTGTTGCCACCTCACAGCCACCTTCAGGGTCCCTGGTTTGAACCTGAGCTCAGGTTACTGTCTGTGAAGCGTTCTGCATGTTCTCCCTGTGTCCATGTGGGTTTCCTCTCACTTCTCAAAAATATGACAGGAGGTGGATTGGCTATGAGTTCCATCCAGGGTGTATTCCCGCCTCATGCCCAGGATAAAGCAGTTACTGAAGATGAATGAATGATGATTTGATTTGATGCCAGGGCAGCATGCTGGTGTAGTGGGTAATGTTTCTGGCTTATGGTTCCAGGGTCCCTGATTGGGTCACAAACCATGCTAGTAGCTAGATTTTGTGTGTGTGTGTGTGTGTGTGTGTGTGTGTGTGTGTGTGTGCGCGTGTGTGTAAGAATGGTGCCTTGTAATGGACAAGTGTCCCATCCAGGGTGTATTCCTGCATTGTGTCCAGTGTTCCCAGAAGGGATCTGGATACAGCCTGACCAGAATAAAGTANCCCCTGCTCACCACCACTCCAGTTCCCCCGATCGTGTGTGTATGTGTGTGTGTCTATCCTGTATCTACGACCCCAGTTTCCTTGCCGAGGAGGAAGACGGGAGACAGTGGAGTAACAATGCCAGGAAAAAGCCTCCAGAGATTAGAGTGTAAAAACACTGCTCGAATTAACGACAAACACACTCCTGCAACCCTCTCACTCACACACGCGAAACGTGCGCTATTACGGTGGGGGGATTCAGCTCCAAACACACACCCTGATAGAGCCGAGACACAAAGCTGGACTGTAATCGTAAGCTTAATTATAGCCCAACCGTAAAATACTCAGGATGTGTCTGAGGCGCAATCTCACAGCACGTTTCCCTCAAATTAACAGTAAACGGTGAGTGAGCGAGTCCTGAGGAGAACATTAATAGTAACAAAGTGAACTGAAACCAAATTAGGTTACTGATCAGTTAACATTATTGTTCTGAAGGAAATAAAAGGTTTTAGATCGATGCTAAATAATAGACGATTTAACAAACACTCATTACCGCAAATGTGTGCTTTATTTTGATACTATGATCAACAAATAACGGCCTTAATATTTTCAGTTTAAAGTGCTCATATTTATTTATTAAATATCATTTTAGCAGTTTAAACATTATAAAAAATTAAGCCCCTGTTAACAGCAAGATAGATTGAAATACATAACCTACTACAATGGGGTAAATTTTAAAAATAATTTAAAATCTTTTCTTTTATAATTTATTTCAACTGCCTGCTAAAGAATCTCACACTCTACACACTGGTTCTTGTTATTTACGAACATCGGTCTAAGCACTATTTGCGAAATCAGAATTCTATCTTGCAGTCAAAACCCTCATCAACAAGACAACTGCTAGATGATCACGAGTCAGGGGGAAAAACAGCGTGTACAGGAAAATAATGTCTCCTTTGAGCTAATGTTTAGCGTTAATTTAGACAATAATGGGAGGTAAATGTTAAGCTAGCTAGCTAGTCATGCTTAGCTCCCCCAATGACAACCTTATATATATATATATATATATATATATATATATATATACATATATATATATATATATACACACAGTATATAGCTATATTTAATACCTTACTTATATCTTATTTTATGGACCTATTATGTATTTACGTTTATATATTATTATATATTTATGTAACGTATCTAATAGCAAGCTACACATGTTAGCTGGCATTAATATACAGGTTCCTAGGTTTTTTTTAAAATCTTTAAATTATCGATCTCATTTAAACCAGTGAACAGTATCTACGACATCAGCTTAGCTTGCAGAAAGCTGAGCCCTTTTTCCACATTGCATATCCACACTACTTCATCACTTATATGAAGTTTACCGCAGGAGTCACCATATTTGTAGGGATTTTCTGGTATTGTTGGTGGATGTGAAGTTGTATTTTACTAATAAAAGTGAATTGTAGTGTCTTATCTGAATCCACAAAAGTTCATTACAAAGCACGGAGGCACAAATCTGACGATGTAAACGATAAACATATGCAGGATAGAGGTCGAGTGTGACTGCTCGTTTTATCTCGAAGTCATCCTGCGCAAAAAGTAAACAGGCAAATCCACTTCCTGTCTGCTCCTGACAGCAAAAGCATCTGTTTGACCTTTGAACTCAGCTCACTTTCTTAAGACATAGACCTTCACACACACACTGCTGTCGGACACGTAGGCTGTTTTCTACTTTTGTGTATATACACAATATGGCCAAAAGTATGTGGACACCTGACCACCACAGCCATATGTTCCTTCCCCAAACTATTTCTAAAAATATGAAAGCACACAATTGTTTAGGATGTCTTAGTATGCTGTAGCATTAAAATTTCCCTTCACTGGAACTAATGGGCCCCAAACATAACAATGCCCCTGTGCACAAAGAGAGCTCCATGAAGACATGGTTTGCCAAGGTTGGAGTGGAAGAACTCGAATGTCCTGCACCCTGCCCTCAACCCCACTGAACACCTCTGGGATGAGCTGGAACCCTAACTGCACCTTTAATAGGAACACCTCTAAACCTGCTAATTCATGCAATTATCCAGTCAGCAATTCATGTAGCAGCAGCAAAATGCATAAAATCATTCAGTTACAGGTCAAGCGCTTCATCTTCAGTTAATGTCATCAAATATCAAAATATGATCTCTGTGACTTTGACTGTGGAATGGTTTTTTAGTGTCAGAAGGGCTGGTTTGAGGATTTCAGAAAATGCTCATGATCATCTGGGATTTTCACACACTACAGTCTCTTGAGTTTCCACAGAATGGCGTGAAAAACAAAAAACATCCGGTGGGAGGCAGTTGTGTGGGTGGAAACCCCTTCTCGACGAGAGAGGTCAGAGGAGATTCCAGGCCAGACTGGTTCAAGCTCATAGGAAGGCTACAGGAACACAAATAACCACTCTTTATAAGCATGGTGAGCAGGAAAGCATCTCAGAATGCACGAATGTGAAACCCTGAAACGGATGGGCTACAACAGCAGAATACCACATCGGGTTCCACTCCTGTCAGCCAAGAACAGGAATCTGATGGCACTGGCTCACCCAAACTGGACCTTTGTAGATTGGATGGATGGATGGATGAGTGAAAGCTGTAAATGCATCATTCTTCTTACCCTATAGCAGTTTTCAGAGTTTGAGTTTTCAAAATTTGTGTAAAAATGGTGGATAGAAAACACTACAGGCATTGTGATTTAAACATTTCTCTTGGCTCACTCCCTCTGCTCACTCCCAAACTTCTGACGTTCTTAGGTCATGTCCTCTCCGAGTGTGTGAGGTTAAACATGTTACTATCTGCGCTGTGTTGAACTCCCATCAGCCCCCAGTTATACACTGCAAGACTTTCCATGATAAATGTGCAATAAATGTGAAGAACGCAGGAATGTGTCAGAATGAAACCAGGAATGTGTCAGCATGAAACCACCTCAGGCTCAGTTTGAAGTTTTAGCTGGAGTAGTATTCATGAGTGTATGGCTGTCTTTACTTGTGGTTAGGAGATCAGAATTCTATTAGCAACTTCAGATTGAGTTTTTACTACCAAGAAAAATATTTGGATTGTGTTTTTCAAATTCTTTATATTGGTCTACACACCAGAGCTTACTTCTGTTATCTTAATATGGAAAAAGCCATGGAAGTTCAGTTAGCTTTGTTGCTAAGTATACTTACAAAGTAATATTGCTGACACTGAGTCTATCTTTACTTATTTATCAACACCTCAGAGGGAAATGTTGATTGGCTCAATACATTTGTCTCATTTCCTCTATCGCCGTGCCTTTACATTGTACACTACTAATATTAAAAGACTTAACTTTGTCCTAGTAATCTGTCAGTTCCATATTTTTCAGTTGCCTAGCAACAGTGTACTCAACCAACCACTGTGATTTCCTACCCATGTTTAAAGAATTATTCACCAAGTTGTAAGAGAAAGAAAGAAAAATAGAAAGGGTAAAAAAAAAAGGAGGGAGACAAAATGAAAAAAAGGAAAGTGATAAAGAGAAAAATAGAGACAGCAGACTGGAGATTATGAAGGGAATAATAATAATAATAATAATAAAAAAAAAAATCATTATTGGAGCGTTAATCCCTCAGACGCTCCAAACATCTGTAACATCATCTGCTACTACACCCAGTCAGGAAAAAAACCGGCAGAGATGGATTGAATTATGTCTGAACGGTGATGGCTGAAAGAAATGCTGTAATGTGTAATACCTGAAAATTGGAGATGTAAATCATCGGGGCTGTAAAGTGTGACAGGGTGAAGTGAAGGTCAGCAAGCGCAGATTATCGGCAGGGTTTTGTGGGTTTCCAAACGTGTTACAGCAGGCTGTCTTTCTAACTCTAAAGCTCATATAGCATATAGGATATGTCTGTTGTTTTGGCTTGTTATAACAATCAACAACAACAACAACAACAACAATAATAATAATAATTAAATTTATACAGTGCCTAATACACACACACACACACACACACACACACACACACACCATGCTGGGAGAAAAGGTATGTTTTAAGCTGACTTTTAAAATGTGAGAAGGAAGTGCAATCAGGAAGTTCCTGGCATTCCATATTCTGGGGGCTTTGGCACTAAAGGATTTGCCCTCTGGAGGAGCAGAACATCCGAGCAGGGGTGTAGGGCTTTAGCAGCTCAGATGTGCCTCGATTGCTGGAATCTTTACAACAAAGCAACGTATGCTAACATTTCTGCCCTAGCTTAACTGCAGTACACAAATTTGTTAGGATTTTGTATCTAGGATGACAGTCTGGGTGCGTTTATTTTGAATATTCTTTAGGAGCATCACTAACTTTGATTAATTATCAAAAGCTCGGGTTACTGTCTGTGAGGAGTTTCACATGTTCTCCATGTGTGCTTGTTTCCTTCCAAAAAAACCCCAAACATGACAGTAGGTGTGTTGGCTACATTAAATTGCCCCTCGGTGTGTATGCGTGTGTTTGGTGTCCTATGGTCTGGTGTCCCATCCAGCCTCACTCCCAGTGTTCTCGAGATCCACCACTACAGTAAACCTGTTACATGGTTTGAATCAAAATTCCTATTTTCCTTTTGTTTTAAAAAGCTTTAAAACTTGTGTCCACACCTCATGCACCATATATGGGGAGTAATTACATGAAAACAGGAAGTAGGAAGTAGCCAGTATGGATAATATGACGGGGGGTTCATCTTGTAAAACCTGTGCCGAAAGGGACAGGAAGTGAACGACAGCAGAAGGAAAAGCAGGAGGAAAAAGAAAGGAGAGAATCAAGGAACAGAAAGGTGTCAGTGTGGCATCATGAGGATGCACATCCGCTACACCTACAGCAGGAGGGGGGCATTACGGGCTCATAAATATCCACCAAACTTCCTCTTTGTGGTTTAAAGTTCTCGGCAGTCCTCCGTACGGTGACCATCAAAGTTAAACCACAGAGCCGTCAAAGCCACATTACAGAACTGTGTGTGTGTGTGTGTGTGTGTGTGTTGGTGTTTACAGTGGCAGTCCATATGTTAGGAAAGAGGAAGCAATGCACATCATAAAGACATGAAACGGACACAACGTACACCGAATGTATTAGATCAGCCAAGTTTGCTTTCTTGCTCTGACTTTGTTATTTAACTCACTAGACCTCGTCTGGAAGTGAAGCGGATGATGATATAATCCTACAAACTTTGAAATTTGTAAATATGTAATACCGTTGCTATTTTAGAATTGCTCGTTCATTCATTAATATTCAGTAAATCCTGGAGATCTGGAGCCTCTTCCGGGAACACTGGGTATAAGGTGGGAGAATATACCCTGGATGGGACGCCAGTCAGTCACAGGGCACCATGCACACACACACTTTCACATACTCATTCACATCTAGGGGCAATTTAGCATATCCATATCTTTTCTGGGAATAGGAATGAAACCGGAGAACCCAGAGCAAACCCACAGGGACACGAGAAGAACATGCATTGAAACTCCGCACAGGCAGTATCCTGAGCTCGGGATCTGCAGCTGGGAGGTGGAGCAGAGAATTTAAGATCCTAAAGCATCTTTTGTCTTTCCAGATGGATGACACACTGCTGATTCAGCAGAAGCGAAAAAACAAGTGAATCATCTCAGTGGATTTCCTTTTTCCTTCTCTAAAAGTGAGATGGGCGATAAATATAATCTATTGTGATTAAACTGATTAAACAGAAGGAGCAGCTGCATGGCTTCCTTTGAGGTGTAATAGGGTCCTACCACAAAAAAACCCAATTGGAGAACATATGAAGCGTGAATCAATATCTAAAAGCTGCATATGGAGAATTATTACACACATGGATTTGAAAAACAGAAGGTGTAAAATGTGCACACTGTTCCCACTTACCCCGAATGTAGTTATTTAGTCAAGATATTTGGTGTCCAAAGTTTGTTTCATTTTACAGGCTGATGCAGCTAGCAATAACAAGCTTATAGCTACTAGTTTAGCATCCTAAGAACCGCACATCTAAATCACACTCTCAAGTTTCAATACACAGCAGAATAACGTGTGTATTTTAGAAACGTAGAATCCAAATCACTCCTAAAATGACGTTCCACCTTGACACTTTAAGCCACGTCTCCTACTTGAGTGTGGCTTCAGTGAACCGAGGAAGACGCTTGACATCAAATGTGTCTTAATTGATTGACTGCATGTTATTTTTAGCCAAAGTATAGCATCAAAATAAAAAAAAATAAAAAAAAAAGAATATGAACTCCTTTTCAAAATGTATTGTAATATTATAATGTATGTCACTATATGAATATATAACATAATACTTTATATTTCATGTTATACAGCTGAAGTTCTGCCTGGTTTGTCGCATTTTGTTATTATTACACATTATTAATATTAAAAATATTAAGTTTTAATTAGTAATTATTAATGTTATGACTGTGATGTATTAATAATGACATACTTTGTATGAGGTGTTAGACCAGGCTGACTGCTGCATGCACATAAAAGGTAACAGCGTGTGTGTGTGTGTGTGTGTGTGTGTGTGTGTGTGTGTGTGTGTGTGTGTGTGTGTGTGTGTGTCACATCCGCTGAAGGATGCAGCGAAATGCTGGGAAAGGAGAGAGATAGAAGACAAAGAGAGAGACAGGGAGAGAGGAGAATGCCAGCACCGTTCAGATGCAAATCTTGACATGGAGCCTAAAGAGTGTGAGAGGACCAGGTGTCCGGGGGAGGATGAGCCACACAGAACACTCTTTCACCTCTCCCATCCCTCGCTCAATCTCTCTTTCTTTCCAGCCCGATTCCGTAACGACACGGAGACTCGGCATGCATCAGCTCTGTACGATACAGAGAGGGGGGAAATAGAACGGCACGTTTTGACGATGTGAAAAGAGGTAAAAAAATAAACTTATGACACTTTAATACATACGCTTACTTTGTTGGTGCACATTGTGAGTGTACAGTTAGTGACTAAATCCCATTCTTTTCCCTGCACAGTGTGTGTTCATCATCCTCCAGCCTGCATTAGTGTAACCACTGCCCTGTATACACTCATATCAACACCACTCACATAATATCTGAGCTTGTGTCATTGATATACAGGGTACAAGGGGTGCCAATACATATGCAAGGCAGCTGACAAACTACGCCGAGTAACTGTACACCTACAAAATGACCTGTACCGCATGTTTAGCCGATAGAATGGCCAATAAGTGTAGCTACAGGCTGTGTGGACGTGATGGCATGGAGTAATACACAGTGCGCAGTGTGTGTGTTCTTACCTGCGTGTACTGAGCACAAGTTTCATCACACAACTGTCTCTAAATGGAGATCAGACACAAAGACACAGAAAGCCTGTAGTATTATAAGCATCTCTTCATTGATCAGAAATTCAAATGGTAAATATAGATAAAGATGGACAAGGTGCATTTCTGTTCCCAATGTATAAATCTATAGTGTCCAAATATGGTCATGCTATCGACAGTAAGCAAAATAGATTAATCAAGAAAATAGGTTCTGTTTATCCATAAACGGTCAAAGAAAAGCAAAAACTGAGACAAGTGCAAACCACATCTGTCTAACAATGTCAATGCTACACACACACACACACACACACACACACACACACACACACACACACACACACACACACACACACACACAGAGAGAGAACATGGATTTACAGATAACATCATACAAACTGCTACTTAAGACTTTCCCATTAACACTACATCCAAAAGAAAAATGATTACAAACACACACACACACTTCATGTTCATGGATTATCAGAGCTTGGTAAAAGTCTCCCAGGAATGTCGCAATCCACTTTCACGGAAAAGAAAGATTTCCCAAGTGTGTACACTCCTCCCAGGTGCCCAGAATCATGTTTACCATTAAAACAATCATTCTAATTTCTCCATATTAATGGTATTCTAGCATCTGATAATCATCATTGTCTTTAAACAGGAAGTGGTTTAGGGGAAAGGAGTGGCGTCCTCACGTGAGAAGGACGAGATCATGGCTCTTTCTCGCAGCCTAATATTTATATTAGTGCATTTTGGCTAAACACATTTACGTTATTCGAACAATCTGAATCTTAGGACTAGGCATGTGCCGATAATCATGCGCCGTTATATGAATTATACTACAGTGCTTGAATTCTTAAATCTGATTGGTCAGAAGGGGTTGATTAAGTTTTTTAAGTTCAAGACCGTAATGACAGCTAATCGCTAATTCACAGGGATTTGCGTCACATAAAAGCATGTGTAATGATTGACACGGCGATGCATTTTCGGAAGGAGTCTCCAGTGTTATCACTATAAAGCTATAACTGGAGGTTTTCCACCATGGGAAAGTCTTCAGGAACAGACGGATTTGAGATTCCCGGTTTCTCACTAACAACCTGTGTTTTTTGTCTAACTTCAAGGGAGAGGAAAAAAAGCGAGGCTGGTGGGGGAACAACTGTTTACAGCTGCTATAACACAAGTGAAAACAGGAACTCATTTGTTTCAGGGACGTTCCACAGCATTAAACGCAACTATAAATGGATAAAAAGCACTGTGTGTTGTTTTTTTTTTAATAAATTAAAATGTAGTTGTTGGCAAATCCCTGTGGTATGATAGGAATAAAACACGTCATGCTGTTACAGGAAAATAGTCATCTTTGGGGTGGTGTGATAGGTTGATTATTTTCCTAAAACAGCACAGCCTGAAGTGTTTACTCCTCAGATAAGTGTATAAAGCATGCATAATATTGTTTTTTTTCTGGAAAAATCGCTGTTACCCTTTTTGTTTTGTTTAGATAAAAGTCATCTAGTGGATCATAAACTCATAACAAATTTACCATGATATGAAACTGAACATCGGCACATGCCTATCTAGAATTCACGTCAGATATGACACAAAAGCGTCATGACGGCGTGACATGAGATCCTGGGGTGTGAATAAACAGCATGTGTGTGTTTATATCCATATCTAGTGAGTGTCCTTATCGTCACACACTATGTACGGGGCAGTACAGTTACTGCATTATTGTCGAGCAGACGTGCGAGTGTGTGATTTAAATCAATGTACGTGGAATTGATCTGGTTTTTACACTCATGGAGCAGTCTCATGGCGTGGACTGAAATGGTGTTGGTTAAAATGGAAGCGCATGTGTTTTCTGACTGCTTTTGGAAGAGAAGAAATGCTCTCAGAGTAAATTTCTTGCAATATCCCAACAGTCCTGGGCAAAAACAGAAACAGCTCCTAAACCTCACCTAAAACCAAAAGTTAAATATGCCTGGCCTACTCATTAGTTTGGCACAAGTCTATAAACTTCCTCCATGACGAGAGCCCCTCACTCGTCTCACTCACAGTCAGTCTGTGTGTGACTACGTCTGTAGTTTTCTCTTTTTTTATAGAACCTGGTTCTAATCCAAAATGTTTCTTTTTACTTGATTTATTAATCGCAGAAGCTGTTTCAATGGTGCCTGCGTGTGAGGCTTCGGCACTGGTTTTCTCATTTAGCGAAAGAGCTTCAGATGTAATTAACAACCCCTTCACTGAGCTGCTTGATTCGCGTAAAAAGAAAAGATGTTTTTTTTTAAAAAAATAAATCATAAAAACATGTTAGTGGATGAGACTACAATATGAAATATGACAAATCAGAGCTGCTAGAGAGACTTTTCAGGCTGATAATGGTCCAATACTGACACCAGATCAGTGTATTTTCTGGGTTTCTGTCTCTTTTTTAAGGATGCACTGATTTGTACTGAGTACCAGGCCAGTAGTGGCTTCAGATGCTGGCTCATGTTGGACTGAACTTGACATCTTATACATGTGATGCTGACTCCTCTGTTTGCGTGCTTTACATTTCTGTAATTAACATAATTTGATTCTAAATCAGACTGACTAAGTGACAGAACAGCCATGTTTGGTCCCGTAATAGAAAACATTGGCCCTTATGACTTTTGGTCACGATCAAACCCTATTCTGTTTGTATCTGATCAAGACATAGAAAGCCATATTGCACCCCCTGGTGGTTAAACCCGTGAACTGCATGCGGATACACTCGCGCTCACGCAGCCTGATGGCCTTTACGCAGGTTTAACCAAAAATTACATGCGCATTAGTCATGTTTTCGAGTTTGTTTTCTCATCTCTGCAACATTAAAAGGAACTATAAATGGATAAAAAGTACGACATGCTGGTTAATAAATAAAAAGGTGTTAGTGTTGGCAAACTGCTGTGGTCTAAGAAGAATCCATCACTCCAGCACATGGTGTTATAGGAAAATAATAAACAATGACGTGGCGTGACGCATCACCACCCCGAGGTTGATTACTTTCCAAAAACAGCATGTCCTGCAGTGATTTATTCCTTACGTATAATATAGATACTATCAAATGGTCCCTCGGTCGAAGCCAAGATGTTTGTCCTCTGTGTTAATGCATTCTCTCAGCAGAACTAAGTAAGAAAAACAGCTTCCTAATAGGACAGAACAAAAAAGAAAAGAAGAACAAAAAGGATGGCTACCTAGGCTCCTCCCAAATGGAATGATTTTTAAACAGTCTACGATAATGGCATTGTAAATCTTACAGTATATAAACCGACACATACCTAATGCATAAACAGCTAATTAAGCACTTATGTTGTGCTGTTTATCGAGCCTCAGCCGTTTCCCAGTATATATCCCCGCACACAGTAGCCATGCTGGTACATTAGCATCATTTCGCTCAACAGATGACGACTTTAAGCTGCTAAAATGGGCCTGATGATGAAAATTTCAGCCCCCTTTTTTTTTTTTTGTCACCATCACACAGTGATGTTTCAGAGTCTGTGTGCACGTCTGTATAAGTGCACCGCATTTTCCAGACTACAAGCCACTCTCCCTTTTGCCTGCTTAGGGAAACAAATCCAATGTGTGTGTCACAGTTGCTCTAAGATCTCTTTAAAATGATATCATTACTTTAGGCTTAGAAACACTGTATAAAATTACAAACTGCACCTTTAATGTAGCTGGAATTGTCCAGAATGTTGTCTCGAAAAATGAGGCTTCATTGCTTTCTGCTGGTTTAATCTAGTTAAATTTTCATTAGTGTTGCCGTATCTGACAGTTATTAAGTAGCTTTTGTGCGTCTGATCATGATTATGATTATGGTCGCTATGTCAGTGCTGTCTGTAGCTAGCGTAACAATTGGATTTTCAATGTTATCTTAGCAGTGTTTTGATGGTAGTGTACCGTCCCACTGCTGAAATCTCAGGATTACTCAATAAAAACGCTTTTAAAACACGGAGCCTTATAATCTGGAAAATACGGTAAGTAACATGGCTTTCACACATTCTTGGTCCTTAAGGATAAAAACAGAACATAAAAAAACTCCCATATAAATTCCTTCATGAAGCACATGGATGTGACGTGTAAAGAAAAACAAAACCCCAGCATTTGCTCCCACTGCATTCTGGGAACTGCAGTCCACTCACACCGGATGCAGAAACCTGAGTGAGGGCCGTTTGGGCCAGAAGTCTTCAGACGCAGTCAGTAAACATTCGCAGGTCGGGACGACCACCACCTGGCACACTACAGGTACGTGTCTTGCTCTGTACTGCTCAGACTCTCATTGGATGCCTGAAGAGTTGTGTCTTTTAGCAGTGCTTGCGATTGGCTGGGTAAAGCCTGGTCCTGCGGTGCCTGGTCCTGATTGGCTGTGTTGAGCGAAGAGTCTTTCTTGCTCTTCTTTTTATTCGCATTGCTTTTCTTTTTCTCCTCCTTCTTTCTCTCATCATCAGAGCTGTTGATGATCTGTGCCGGCTGCACGATGATGGTGGGTTTCTGCTGCAGGTCTTGTCGGCTGGGAGGCTCAGCGGCCATGATAGCGCGAGCGCCGTGCATTCTGGGAGGAGATTTGCAGTGCAGTTCTCCGTGAGTTTCCTTCCAGTGTCGCAGCTGGGTGAGATGCTCCTTCTCGATGTCTCTCTCAGACACCGGCAATTCCAGAATCTGGAGGAAAAATCAAGGGAACCATTAACTGATGCTCTCCTCTCCTGTCTATCTGTCAGTGTTAGTGAAGGAGGTGTCGCCTCTATGCCTTCCAAGTGTTAGTGAAGGAGGTGCGGCCTCTGTGCCTGGCAGTGTTAGTGAGAGAGGCGTGGCCTCTGTGCCTGTCAGTGTTAGTGAGAGAGGCGTGGCCTCTGTGCCTGTCAGTG
>JAKKZN010000017.1:17612640-17635162 GCA_033441825.1 Pangasius elongatus
TACGAGATTTGAACCTCCATTTTACACACTGGGATTTTTCCTTTAGCACTAATAGTTAAAAAAGGGCAAAGTGACAACATACAATATTATCACCCTTCTGTCCGTAGCAGTGACGTGACTTTAGTGACGTGACTTTAGTGACGTGACTTTTCTTGTATCATGATTCGCAAGTTTCACTTCTTGGGATGCATTTGTATGTCATCAAACGACACAGTCATTTCTTTTTTTTTTTTGAGGTCTTATTTATTCAGAAAAATAAAGTCCATCTTTACACATGTAATTTTTTTTAATACAATATCGCAATAATATTGCAAACCGTGATATAAGAACAGGCAGTCATCATGATTTAATGTCAGCACATGCCTAATGCTCACACTCACATACTGGACAGAAATGCAGTGAAGATGAACGTGACGTATTTTCCGGACTATAGGTTGCTCCAGAGGGGGAAAAAAAAAATTTACACACACACACACACACACACACACACACACACACACACACACACACACACACACACACACACGTCAGGTCATTGTACAATTCGGAGAGTTTTTTGTTTTTCGTAACTTCCTGTAAGACCATCCTTTCCGAGAAGTCGCTACACTGCAGCATTTAATCGTTTAACGCTAAAACATCATTGTTCACGTTGTAAGGAACTTTAGTTCACCTGATCGCTGCTGCTACAATAAAGCAAAATTTTCGGCCTTTTCTACATCTGAAAACGCTTAATGTAAAAAAGCTTCATGTACAAAAACAATGACAAATCGTTATATACACATATATTATAATTATATTTGAAACTGCTGCCCCTGCTGCAGCACAGGGAAGTGTAACACACTCGTTATTCCGCACACATGAGCTCCCGGATGCCTACGACTGGTTAGTGTCACTGTGATTGACAGGGGAGAGAGTGTATGCCCCTCCCACCCAGAGAGCACGGCCAATTTAGCTCTCTTGGACTCCTGGCTATGGACGGCTCTGGACTTCGACATCGAAATCGCCACTCAACAGCATAACATAAAAATTGTGTGTTTTTTTTTATTAATATTACTGTTTTATCCTTTGAGCAGTGGATAGTGTTTATGACAAAGTGTGTGTGTGTGTGTGTGTGTGTGTGTGTGTGTGTGTGTGTGATTCAGTCATCTTGGTGCATTAAGCCAGTTTTTTTTTTTTGTAGTTATTACGTTGTTTTTTTCCCCTTGATGTCATGTTTACAATTCACTTCCGGTACAAATTCTAACAAACTGACAATGTGAAAATGAGGAAAAAGCAACGTATAGTCCGGACATTACGGTAAAAATCACACACACAGAAGGGTCAGACGTTACTATACTGCATATTGCTTTGTATTTCTTAATCCAAATATACAAAATAAGACCAAAGGATTGAACAATAATCAAAATAATAAAATAACAGCAAGGGGGCGCATGTCTTTGGTTCATCTGAACTCTGGTAGCTTATTAACAGCAGAAGAAATGATTAAATGCATAAATGAGCCAAATTGAGTATTGTCTTGGTTGTTTTTTGTTTTTTTTTTGCCTTTTGTCCTCTGCTGTTGAACATGAAGGACATGAAGGACATGAAGGACATCCGCTCCCCGGCACTCGGTACACAGACATATTAAATACATGATCTCACATGCGCACACATCATTTACAAAGGAAAAGCAGCAGGTAAGAAAGTCCACTAGAACTAAAAAAAATAAATGAAAAGAGAAAAACACTTCTACAAAGCTTCTCACACACACACACACACACACACACACACACACACACACNCTAACTCACCTCTAACACAGCTCGACTCTCAGTCGCTTCTCAGCTCTGCTAAAAACGAAGAGCTTATAAAAATAAAACTTTTTGTCTTTACATACCTGACCTAGTGATTTCATTAACAGCTTCCACACATGCGTTTGTGCGCGTGCAGCTCCTCTAAAACACACGTTCTACACTCGGAGGGCACTACAGACGTCGGCTCGCAACAATTTGGACAGCACATGATATTAGATAACAGGGATGAAAGAGTCCATCTGGGGTCCAGTGTGGCTGGAGTGGCAGGCAAAAAAAAAATAAAAAATCTCTTATCGTCACACTCAGTCATTTTTGTTACAGTGAAATCTACATGTCATGATATTCAGTTCATGATGCTGATGTTGGATTTGGAACACAGACATCAAAACAACACGTGAGGAAAGAAAGCATTTAACAAGAAACAGGAAGGAAAAAGGAATTGTTTGATTTTAAAAAAAAAAAAGATGAATATTCAATCTGGTTACTGTCTCGTTTGGCACCAATAAAGGATTTAAATAGTCATTTTTCACACTTGTACCTACACATGTACCTCTAGAGGGGACATGCAATGCTTTCTGTAGAGTGTATGAGGACAATCTGACTGCGATATCGAGGTGTTATAGAGGTGCACGTCGGAACTGGGATCCTTCCGGACGCCACCAACAAAGACTGCGGCGCAAAGAAAGACCGCACTGGGCGTGACACACTGCTTGTACGGTACTGCGTGTTTTCCGTGTTCACTCATTCGTCTTCAGTAGATGCTTTATTCTGCTCAGGGTTATTTTTAGATTTTATTTTCAGGAAGAGAACCATATAAGTTCATTAGAAAATACTGCAGGCCGGCACAGACAAAAATAACTATAAAAGAAACCTACGGCAGGGTCTGAGGAAAGTTTACCGAGTAAAACTTCAATACAGAAAGCTAAAACCATTGAACAGCCAAAGAACACTTTTTTTTTTAATATAAATGTCTATAAATGTGTTTTTAAAGCTTTCAGGCACAGCCACAGACCCCCCGCAGGACCTTCATGGTTCTCTAGAGTTCACAAAACCCCTGTTGGAAACTTAGGGTGTAATGCTGCTTTCGACTAAAACTAGGAAAAACATCCATCAACTCGGAATTCCTACTCGGAAACTCAACTCCGAGGTGTTCAAGTGAACGCACACAGGTTGAAAATAACGTCATTCCGAGTTCCAGTTTCCCACTTCCGAGGTAATAAAGCATAAATCAGTCCGTAAGTAAGTAAGTAAGTCCAAAATAAGTTTACTTTTAACCGATTAGGCTCCTGTCTCTCTTGACTGGAAGCTGCTCTTAGCCAAATCACAATAGTTTTGCCTCCTGAAAGTCCAGAGAAACAAAGACAGAGCGCCAGAGAGAGAGAGACACAGAGAGATAAAGTTAGAGATACAGATGCAGATGAACACACATGAACTGGAGTTAGAGCAGGAAGATCACTGTACTGTACTCGAGCCACACGAGACCAGGAGATGGACAGACTTCATCTAGAAAATCATATACGATTTATGTTGTTTAGTTAAATCCAGTCCAGACTAGTATGGCTGGGCTTATTATACAAATTTATTTATTTATTCGTGTATATAAAATCAGCCGTGTACAGTCATGAACTGCTGCCGTAATTTGTTTAAGCACATTATAGACCCCTGCACTAGCGACGAACCCAATTACCCATAATGCAGTTCGGTAAGCCGTTAATGCCACTCTAAACCCCTGTGTGTCTCACACAAAGGCTAAATTCACTCGGACACACACTTAACAGTATCAGCTTACAGTCTTTCTCCCAAAAAAAAAAAAAAAAAAAAAGCACACAATTGACCAAAAACCAGTTTTGCATCTTTGTCTTGCTTTTTCTACGCTGTGCTCTGCTGGCCACGCCCACATTTTAATATCGCCATGGAGAAGCAGGCCTTGCCTGCTTAATCTTTTTAAGAAAAGGTGGGGGGAGGAGCCACGTCAGCCACGTCCTGAGCTGCACTTGCTGAACCGAGTGACATGAAACGCACGTTAACCCACCAATTACACGACAGACTCGCACTCGTACACAACACAGGAGCATAATCTTAAACAGCAGACAATCTTAACCGACTCTTACACACACGATGTACATTCTCCCAGCTATAAAAGGGGCTAAAAATAAAAACATCCCCTACAGTGTCCATGCTAAGAGATCGCCCTCCTTTAGAAGCACCTTGGATAACGCGCGGCTCGTTCTCTGATCCAAAACCTACAACTTAATCACATACGACGGAGGCGTGGGACGAGAAGATGACTCATCCTCCCATAATCCTCTGGCGCATGAGCACAAATATAGCCTCCTATAGAATCATTGTCCACCCACAAAGGCGAGTTCATGCTCTCCTCTTCTTCTCATGAGCTACTCAGGATAAGGACAGAAAAGAAGGATGGGGCGAGAGACGGTTCCAGACGAGCGGCGGATGAGGAGGAAGACACGAGGACGAGAGAGAGAGAGAGAGAGAGAGAAAGATGGCAAGCTCCGCCGATCGAGCTCAGTCCGTGTATTCAGCCACGATGGAGAGCAGCACCGTGATGTCATCGGGTTTTCCTCCTGAGGACGACAGAAAGGGATACAAATAAAATTCAGAATTCATTTTTATAAAGATTTCTAAAAGTCATGAGCATTTGTTCTAATTTAGAGGAATAAAACTGCAGTTTGAGAGGCATCATTTTTAATCAGATTAGCCATTTTTTCCTCATAGCTTTTCCTCAAAACGACAGAACTCAAAGCGTCAAACATGTCTTGGCTGATCAACTTCATATAGATTTAGGGTGATATTGTGTACATCTCTTAAGAGCAGGTTCTTTCTGGTTCTCACCTCTGACGTTGAGGCCGTTATCGCAGGCAAACTGGGCGAAAGGTGACATGTAGTTTGGGTCGTAGGCGAGCTCGTGGGCCTGCTCCGCTATACTGCGCGCCGTCTGCTGGATGCTGTCGTAATTTGTGTTCTGTCATTGGAAACAGACAGTGACGGTTTTAAACTGAGAGAAAAGTGCTGGCAGGCATCGTGATATGAAATTTCATGTTCAAAACATGCCTGATAGACATTTTTTGTTTGTGTGTGTGTGTGTGTGTGTGTGTGTGTGTGTGTGTGTGTGTGTGAGCGAGCTTGCCTTGAGCTTCTTGAGCTCCTGCAAGATCATGTAATCTGGCATGTTGTCGAAAAGACCATCCGTGGCAGTAAGGATGATGTCACCAAGCTGGACGTCAAAAGAAGACCGGTCCGCCATTTCAGGACTGAGAGAGAGAGAGAGAGAGAGAGGGAGAGGGAGGGAGAGAGTGTGTGAGTGCGTGTGTGAGTGAGATCATGACAGCACAGTGACAACAGTAACGTGAAACCTGAGGTGAGACGGCGTGTCCTGACCTGACGTGACTCTTGCCCTGAGCTTACGGTGTTAGTCTGACTTCCAGGAAACAGAATCAGAGTCTAATGCCCAGTTTCCATCTGAGCCGCCAGTGCTGGTGGAAACACTTTACGAGGGGGAAGGAGGAGGAGGAATGGAGTCACGATACGGAAGGTGACTGAAGGACGGAATGGATCGAAGTGAAAAGTGGCAGGATGGCCTGAGTAATCCCGAGTGTAACACAGACAACGTAGATATTACAACGGTTATACAACATATTTTATTATTTACTGATGCTTCAAAATATCTGTGATACCCCTGCGTTCATATCTGGGGGTACGCTGTCTATGGAAGGAGAGCATTTTTCAAGTCCGTCTCTTTCATAGTGTTCCTTGTTTTGAAGATGATTTAATTAAATTTCACCAGGACAGAGTTCCATAAGATGGTGAAAAAGTGCTGGACAGAAATACTGCTCTGAGGAATATGTCTTTATTATATGTGTTAATGCAGTTACAGATACATTTGATTTTGTAGATCTTTAGTCACTGATGCCCTGATGAGATTTAGCTAGCTAATATTGTATTAACCTCAAGTTTGAATCATGGTAATTAAAGAAATCCTATTGTCACAAGTCACATCTTGTAGCGCTGTATCTACCAACCTCAGGTTTTGTAGAATATACAAGTTTGTATCATTGCATTTATGTGCAGCAATGCTTATTCACTGCTATACGAATACGGAAAATATGTGCTAGGATCATTGGAAATCCTCTTCATGAGCAGCCAATCAATAATGGACTGGTGTGTAAGAGCTATTAGTCAATCCCAGTGCAGGATAAAGGATTTCGACAAAGACTGATGATAAAAATGCATTAATGAAAGAATCTGATTAAAAGTGAAGCTGGTGTCAAAAAGACAAAGCGACAACAAAGGTATTGATTATTATTCTCAAGTGAAGCGCAGTAAACCTGGGGTAAGGCAGCTGCCTAATGTTACTCTGTTAGCGCTTGCTAATTTGAGTTTTTAGCTTGCTGACTATGGCTGCAAAATTGTTGGGTTTAAAAAATGTATCGTGTAATAAACATTTATAGTGTAATTTGGTTGCATGGCTCAGTTTAATGTGGGACAGCACATGGTGTGCTGCAGGTTTGGAGTCGAACGAGTTCAAGCCAACCATTGGGGGGAATAAGTAAATAAATATATAAATAAATAAATAAGCCCTAAAATGGTTGCAGTCCTCCAAAATTTACTTCCGTTACCAAGAAGGGATTTTCCCCACTGTTTCACAGCTGTCAGATGTGTATCTATGTTCAGTCAATCAACTCATGATTAAATTTATTTATTTTGGTCACTTTAAGTCGAGTTGAAGACACCACCACTGGATCTACTAATCTCCAATCTACATACATATGTATATAAGGCAAACTCTCAGATCTGAACGAATAACTTAATATGAGGCAGACTGTCTATAAACATTACAGGAATAAGTCCAAAAATAAGCAGGTGTTCTTTCTGTTCCTTGAAATGCTGGGTTCATGGAAGAGTCCTAAAAAGGAGGCTCGTTAAAGGCAGAGTAATAGGAGAAATGTCTCGTGTCTGGTGACGCTGTGGGAGAAAGTCAGGTTGGAAACCATTCCACTACATAAAAGATTAAAATGTCCTGTTTAATTTTAGTGTCACATGAGGAGCTCAAAATAGCCTTTCCCCTGCCAAGACTGACTGGGAAAGCCAAAATGAAACCCAGAACGGTGACTGGTCAAGCTAAGTGTCTGTCTGCTACCTGCTTTCTGATTGGCTAGTTCAGTGCCGGCTTTGGGCTGCTGGTAGGACAGTGAGGTTGAAAGGACAGTCAAATGGCGCTGTCTTTGGCCTTCATGAAAAATGTAAACACTACCCCTTAATTCATTCTCTTACTCACTCACTCACTAGCTCTCTTGCTTTTTACTGTTTTGATTTAGTCTGTAGACTGCCAGAAGTTGTTGTCATAGTTACATTAAAACAGCTAAAGTAACATAAACTTGGGAATGCAACTCACCAGAATTGAATCACAATACGGACTCCCTCACCAACTCTCTCAGTCCCACAACGATACCATGCCCCTCCATTACCAGCTCCCTCACAACTTCACTGATGCCATGGACCCTTACTTTTTGCCTCATTCACTCACTGAAGCCCTGGCCTCTTTCCCATCTCCTTCATTTCCTTACAAATGCCATGAGCCCCTTACCAGCTTCCATTACTCCCTCGATGATGCCCAGACCCCTTTACCAGCTTCCATTACTCCCTCGATGATGCCCAGACCCCCTTACCAGCTTCCATTACTCCCTCGATGATGCCCAGACCCCTTTACCAGCTTCCATTACTCCCTCGATGATGNTTGGCCCATTACCAGATTCTTCGCTCCTCAACGATACCATGGCCCCCTTACCAGCTCCCTCACTTCCTCACAAATGCCCTGACCCCTTTTTAACAGCTCCTATTTCTCCTTTGATGATGCCGTTACCCCTTACCAGCTCCCTGTCTTGCTTGATAATGCCTTGGCCCCATTTCCAAAACCTTGACCCCTTAACAGCTTCCTGATTCCCTCAACGATGCCCTGGCCCCCTTACCAACCCCCTCACTTCCCTAACTATGCTCTGGATCCTTACCAGCTCCTTTGATGATACTACGACCCCTTACCAACTCCCTTAATCCCTTGACACGGCCCTGAACCCTTTACCAGCTCCCTCACTTCCTCACAAATGCCCTGACCCACTAAGCAGCTCCCTTTACTCCCTTGAGGATGCCCTGGCCCCTTACCTGTGCCCTCACTCACTTGACAACACCTTGACCCCTTAACAGCTCCCTCATTCCCTCAATGATGCCTGGGCCCCCTTATCAGCTTATTTCTTGCACCGACCCCTGACTAACACACTTTACTTGGCCAACACTTGCAAACAGAACCCATGCCCTAGTTAGCACAGATCATAACAGAGAACAAAAAATTCAGATCATAACACAATACCGACTGACTAGGTCTGCTAAATAAGCATATTTGTGCCTGATGGATGCTTCACTGAGAAGCTTATGAGTTGCCCCCATTGGCATAAAAGGAAAATGCAAACTAAACACATCTACGTAGCATTTTCTCGTTTCTCTGCATTCGTGTCAATAAAAGACCAGGAACACTGAGCTTACAGAACCTCTATCAATTATGACACACACTAGTACAATATAACGTTAGCATAGATACGGCAACCCGAGGCTCCACCCACCTGTCACTCAGCACGGACCCTTCGGCCCCTGGTGGTGCGATTGACAGCTGAAAGGGGGTGTTGAAGTAGTGCTGCTGCTCATCAGAGCGATGGACCACCTCGCCGCCCCTGACCACCAGGAACCCCGAATCCCCCAGATTACATGTGTGGATTTGATGACTCCTCCGGTCCAGCACCACTATACACGCTGTACTGCTGCCTGCAGGAGGGAGACAAGAAAAGTCGAAGATCTGAGCATTTTCTATTCAAAATCCCTTGTAAAGAACTTACCTGCGGAAAAACACGACAACATGATATGGTCTTGTTTCAGTTTAAAGTCTCAATCTGAACAACTGGTTGATCAGTTCAGACAACTAACCAAATGACCCCGGGCTAATATTATAATGAGCACGCTTGATTGACAGCCCTGTCTAAGACTAGTTAGCAAGTTAGAAAGTTAGAAAATTAGCTCGCAGTCTACAGATATCTCACGAATACTACGTTAGTGGGACATTTATATGGATGAGGATATTTTCAGTCAGATCAATTTACAAATACAGCATGTAGTGAAAAAAGTTAGCCATTTTATCTTGAGTGCTCAGTGTCCTTGCAAGCTCTCAGGTTCACACAAACTGCTAATTAGCTGCTTAGCAAGCAAGTCATTAGCGAGCTAGTCATTTCTTGTTTCTATTCACTATTCTAAACAGACACAAAGCTAGCACGCTGTTCATTCTAACTGTTAATGTAAGGTTTTGTTGTAGCTACCTACTTAACAGTAACTTAACACTTTTTTTTTTTTTGACAACTTTTACTTGCTAGCATGAAGTCTATGAAATATTAGCTTTTGGGTCACCTCTAAAGCCTACATGAGTAAAAACATAGCATCGTATGAGCTACTGAGTGCTCTGTGTTCTGCTCCATGGATCTCAGAGTTCCCTACAAAGCACAGACGATTTTACATGATACGTAAAGCAGTCTCTTATTTGCATACAACAGACGTGGAAGCCTAGCATTGTGGGATCACACACACACACACACACACACACGCCACAAACCTTTTCTGACTCAATCCAGACATTCCCAAATATTTTTTTTGTAAACCAAATTTGCGTGCATGTGCATGAGTCACAATATGCTGCATCTTGTTAAACAAGGGTGTGTTTGAGTTCTAACCCGGCATACGCACTTTGTTCAGTAGAATTCCACAGCTGTGAGCTGTGTGTGTGTGTGTGTGTGTGTGTGTGTGTTCCTAAAAGGTAGCTAGCACAGAAAATACCCTGTATCCTTTTGACTAAAAAAAAGGCCTGCTAGCCATTACGGTTATGTCCCAAATGCACAAAAGATGACCGTTTCAAAAAACCTCCCAAATGTTCGAAAACATTTGCTCCAATACTTTGTGCCCAGTCGTCCCCTTAGAGAGAAGCATCGCTGCAAATCAATACTGTAATTCTTCTGACTGATCACTTTTAGCCAGTGATGAAACATTTCTGGTGGGCGTGGTGTATTCCACAGTGACTCCGCCCCAACATACAAGCCCCGAGGGCTCACTCGATAGTTTTGATGTGGATGAAAAGGATGTGAATCATATCCTAAAGCCTTCACACTCATCACATCTCAACCTAATTGAACACAAGTAGGAGATTTTGAGGGAAAATCTTTTGGAAGAACATTCATCACGTTCAATGTTCCAGGACAGTTCCAGAGAATTGTAGAATCGATGCCATTGAAGCTGTTCTGGCAGTTTGTGGTGGACCAACACCTTACTAACACACTTCATGTTGGCTTTTCCTTTAATCTGTCACCTATCATTGTGTGTGTGTGAGTGTGTGTGTGTGTGTCTTACCCAGCAGAGGTACTTTGTTCTGTAGTAGCTCGTAGTAGGCTGAGGTGAGGATGCCCACGGGGCTGCTGGGAGTGAAGCGTCCCTCCTTCACCAACCGCTCGCACGTCCTCATCAGAGTCTCTGAGAACTGAGACGGATCAACACCATAATCACGCCATCCACCCACCCCATCCGCCACACCTACAAAGGGAGAGAGAGTGCACAACACTCGTTATTCATTCATTCATTCATTCATTCATCTTCAGTAAGCACTTTATCCTGTTGGAGTCAGTTCAATGCAGGACTGAAACAGAAGCACCTCATAAATTCTGTCCGCAAATCGCATTAATGTAGCAGAAGTCAAGCTGGATAAATCATGTTATTAGAAGCTTTTGTTTGTCCAGCTGCTCCTGCTAAGCTAAACACTGTTAGCGTGTCTAAGGGGCTTTCGATGTTATGTTAACGTGCATGCATATCTTTGATGAAACTGCCTGAAATTTATCAGTAAAGAACAGGCATATTACAGTTAGGCTTCAGAACTGCTCAACTGGATGTCACCTACTAGAGGGCAAAAAAATGCTTGATTTCATGATTAACATTTTCTTTATCTTGCAAATGAAATACAGTTTAAATTGTATTGTAATAAATTGTTCATTTGTTTCCAGAAATTGCTTCATCCTGGTCAGGGTCTCACTGGATCCAGAACACACCCTGAATGTGACCGCAGAACACACTTATTCTTAAATGATTCACTCCAAGAGGCCGCTCGCTGGAACCCGGAAAACCTGGACGAAACCCACGCAGACCTTGAGAAACGTGAGAAACGAACTCATGACTGAAGCTGGGACCTTGAAGCTACCCTACTGCACCACCACACCGCTCGATTCCCACAACAAAACACGAATCCTTTCAGAAACTGAGCCGTAATCATTACATTACATATTCAGGTGCAGAGGCATTTTAGGCAGGAAGTGCCACCTGGTTAGTTAACCTTACATTCTACAGAGATTGTACAAATGATCTTTTCAGAAATAAGGACTAAAGCACAGGAGTCACTTATTAGGGCCTTTCGCACTGCGGGAACCTTTTCATAGTACCTGAACTAACTGTGGAACTACCCACTTTTTAGTGTTTTCGCACCCCCGGAACTGGGCGCGATTTGAGTACCGGACTGCCTGTTTCAAGAACCAAGTTATGGTTCATAGTTCATGCAAAATCACCCAGTACTTTAGTACTGTAAATTTAGTTCTGGAAAGGCCCTAATGAAGAGTATCAACTGTAGCACTAGTGAGCCAACTATGACTTTGAAAAGAGTCACAGGAAACACTGAAAAAATTCACCATACACTTGAACACACTAAACGGCAACAAGGCCTAAATTTACGTCGCTCTCACACAAGCCAAAGGTAATAAACAGGACATACATAATCACTCATTGTAATACTAACGCTCATCCCTAGCGTGATTTATAGTGACTACACACACACACACACACACACACACACACACACCATGAGCTGTCGATGTGACCAAAAATCACACTCATGACATCAGCAGGATATGTTCACTTCCTCTGTAGTGTTTGACACTTCGCAAGTGTTAAGAAGAGCTGAAAGATAAAAAGGACAACTTTGAAGAGGCATGAAGACAGATGCTGCTGGCCCCCAGTGTGACTCTCAGTAACACTCTCTCTCACACTCTCACACTCCCACACACACACACAAGCCTTATGACACAGCTTTGTGACGCTAATCTACATTTTATTGTGTGTGTTTGTGGAGACAAAGCTTTAGTAATGCATATAGATCTGATTTCTGCTCGACGTCAAGGCCTAAATCGCATTTCAGTCGATAAATGAAACCTTTCTGGAAGAAAAAAGAGAGCAGTGATGAATTTGCACGAACAGGGTAGACGGCTTATGTGATTGTAAGAGCATCCGGAGTTTTATAACAGTGTTAAATGAGTTATAGCAAAATGTCTGGCTCTTACACTGCGCGTACACACACACACACACACACACTCTATAATAACACTGTCATAACAGTGAGTCAGCTGGACTTTATGACGGAAGAAGAGAGCAGAGGAAGATCCCAAAAACAAAAAAAAGGCACAAAGTCATGCTAATGAAAATGTAAGTAGAAATCTTCAGTCTGACAAAAGTCAGATTTCTCCTGACTAAAAGCAAAAACTAAAACCAATATTTATAACTAAAAAAGACATCACAGTTTGACATGGAGGCCAGATTTTCACCTGAGGTAAAACACTAACTATTATAATTAAAAACACTTCCCTCATCTTCAGTTTGTTTTTGTACATAAAAGTAATGTTTAATGTTGTGGAACAACCATAACACAAGCTAGTTCTTGATATAAGTAATAGCCTCTCTTTTTCCTTTCCTGAAGTTTAATGAGAGGGAAAAAAAACGCAGCTTGTTATGTCACCGAGAAACGCGCAAACTTCCCTGTGCTGAAGACTTTCCCATGGTGGAAAACCTCCTGACTCTTACAAAGCCTCCATCCAAAAATGATAAACAAACATCTCATGACAGAAAACTTCTATATAACCATTACCCATTTTTTTTTACTGTTTATGTGGAGCGTCCATGGACCATCCAAGTCCCTGTGTAAGTTGTTACTATAGAAACGATAACATATTAGAACAAGCGCATTAACATAAACCTGTGGTTTGCAGCTGCACTATTGTCAGAGCTGCTGTTCTAGAAAATTACTCACCTTCAGAATGGAGAACTCTCCAGCGCTATGGTATAAAAACAATTAAAGGTAGGAGGTGAGTTTAATGATGGAGGTGGAGACTATTTAAGACCTGGACTTTATGGTGACATTCAAAATGGCCCTGGGTCTAATTTAGCTTCCCTGTAATCTCCGCTAATGCAGTGCAGTTATGTTTATAATGCAGTCCAGGCGCACATGATGCAACACACACACACACACACACACACACACACACACACACACACACACAGCACTGTTAAATAACTGTGACACTAACTATAGTCTCTGTTCGTATACAAGAGCAAGGGAAAAGGACAGCACTGAGAAGGTCACATGATGCTTCGTCACATTTTTTCATCCGATAAAAAGTCTTTACGTTGCGTGCAATGGTGCATACTTCTGATAGATACTTTGCATTATAGGAGTTATCCTAAAAAAAAAAAAAATGCATCCATCTTCCTGCCTCTTTCTCACACACACGATTCCTCAGAGAGGACCATACAAGGAGTCAGACCGCTGCTTCCTCATACACACACATGGGAGAAAAACGGCATCCAACTAAAACAAATACTCAGGCGGCACAACACCGAGCCACAGCTCAGGAGTAACCAGGGAGAGCTAGTATAAACAAACATGACACGCTTCCAGATAAAACACAGCGTTCCAGGCACAAAGCTTGACGTATCCGAACTAAAACAGTTACAGATGGAGTGCTCCAAAAGTTCACCTGCGTTTGACGTAAATCCCCCACCGCTTCGGGTCTACATCAGGAATAAAGTTCAAACGGCCAAACGTGTCAGTCCTCGTGAGAAGCAGCTCACTTAACAACTCTTTACAAGTCATTTACCCAAACAGCCCTAAAGTGATAATTACGCCAAAACATTTTCTTCACACCTTTCCTCCCAACGGTAGTGACGGGAAGATTCTAGCCACCAGTTTAGAACGGCGTAAACAGCAGGTTTAAATCTCGTCTCAAAAGGACACTGCTCAACAACTGTACTTAAATACTGCCATAAAACTGCACAATAAGTTTATATTAAAGCTTACTGTCACTGATGCAAAGCACCACACCTCAAACCATCCTCGCCTCAACCCCCCACGCTCCAACACCATGCCATCACTGTCCCCACCCTGTCCCCGCACACTCCAACACCCCACCTCATCCCTGCACACTCCAACATTGTCCCAACACCGTCTCTACCTCGTCCCTGCACACTCCAATGTTGTCCCAACACCATCTCCACCCTGTCCCCGCACACTCCAACACCGTCCAAACGCCATCCCCACCTCATCCCTGCACACTCCAACACCGTCCAAACACCATCACCACCTCATCCCTGCACACCCCAACACCGTCCAAACGCCATCCCCACCTCATCCCTGCGCACTCCAACACCGTCCAAACGCCATCCCCACCTCATCCCTGCGCACTCCAACACTGTCCAAACGCTATCCCCACCTCATCCATGCACACCCCAACACTGTCCAAACGCCATCCCCACCTCATCCCTGCACACTCCAACACTGTCCCAACACCGTCCCCACCTCATCCCTGCACATTCCAACACCATCCCAACCTCATTCTCCCGCACACTCCAACACCGTCTCTACCTTGTCCCCACACACACTCCAAGACCGTTCAAACACTGGGCCTCATTCGTCAACCGTTTGGTGAAGTTGTGTGTAAATGCATGCGTGAGCGAAATGGCACTAAAATTTTCCAAAGGATTTACAAAAGTTTGGGAAATGTTTATTTTCGTTGTACTGACATGCGTATGTTGATCACCCGTATAGTTCAAAGCATGTACTTTTCATCTACAAAAGTGCAGTAATCCAAGCAAATTACATGCTTTGAAGCCAATCAATACAGGTTTACACTTGTTAGTCTTCTTACACGTAAAGCTACACACACACTCACAAGCATGAATATGATACAAACATTTTTTTCAGAAATTATAAAATTTTCATGAATACCAATTTTCTTGTGTAAATGCCCGTACAAACAATTTATGAATAAACCCATTTGCATCCACCTTGATAAATAAGGCCCACTGTCCCCACCTCATCCACACACAATCCAACACTGTCAGTACCTCATCTCAGCATGCCTCAACACCTCAACACTATTCCAGCCCATCCCTACACGCTCCAACACCACTACCCCACCCATTTCCATTCACTCCAACACCATCCCAGCCATTTCCATTCACTTCAACACCATCCCCAGCCGTTTCCATTCACTCCAACACCATCCCCAGCCGTTTCCATTCACTCCAACACCATCCCCAGCTGTTTCCATTCACTTCAACACCATCCCCAGCCGTTTCCATTCACTCCACCACCATCCCCACCCATGCCCATATGCTACAACAACATCCCCACATCTTCCCCACAGATGCAACGGCGTCCCCACCTTTTACCTGCAAGTCTCAACTCTCCGTCCCCACCTAATCCCTGTACACAACACCACCATCCAAATCACTTCTGAAGTACAGCTCAGGCTGCAAATTTTGGGCCACACCTCATACCATGCCAGTGTCAGAGTCATGCCAGCGTTGAGTAACACAAAACTGTGTACTAAGGAAAGCCTGCGATTCAGCTTTTTCAAGACGGCTGGTACTGATGTTTTTTTAACCTTTATATTGCCTTTTTGTCCATTTTTATACACATCAGAGCATCACATAGTGCCAGAAACCACACAAGAAAAAGTCTGTTCAAGGTGCTGTTGACTAATCTGCTTGAGTCGTGTGTGTGTGAAGATGAAATGGAGGCTATAAGTTTCCCTTACTTGTCAAGTACCATAACTTAGTTGAAAACCTAGTAAAACGCAGATAAGTGTTGAGAAACTCATTTCATTAAGGGGAAAAGGGGAAGGGGGGGATTTGTATATTTCTTTTATTTGGCTGAACTAATCCTTCCTTTCAGGGAATGGTTAAACAGGAACTTCACCATGCAGCTAAGAAGATAATTATTACTTAGATTTGCAGTGCACAAAAGGGTCATGGCTGCTGTTAAACAGCTGGCTCGCGCTCAACCACGTGGTACACCACTCGCACAACAAAAGATCGCGCTATACCGGAAGTAGAAAACTCCAGGGAGGAAAAAAAGCCTCTTTGTGTTGACGAGGCTAACGTGAAGCCTTAAATATAATCCACGAGACATGAATATCTAATCTTCTCGCATTATAAATATGAATTACAAAGCACCGTTTGTACTTCTCCCTGTGTTTTGCGATAAACATAGGAACACAAAAAAACATTTAAAAAGAATCAACATTAAGCCGCTTGTGTGATTATCAAAGACTGATTAAGCATTAGGTTTAACAAAAATAAATAAATAAATAAATAAACAAACATTTCAGAAGACAAGCTATTTTAAAATCCAGTCGTATTGTCAAAATAGGAGGCCAATGCGCATGCGCACCACCGTCACACGTGTCTCCATGGCTACGTCGGAACTGATACTCGCATAACTTCACTACAAATAAGTATTTTTTTAAAGAGATCGGATCACTTCATTAAACATAACACCAAATAAAGAAGAAATGATGTTTTATTAAAAAGTAGAGTGACAGAATACTGGTATAAAATGCTATTTAGTTGGATCGCGTGGACGTCTTGGTTATTTTGTTCCAACATGGCGGCCTCCATGCTCAACCATTCTGACCTTTAGGGGAAAAACACCTCTGCCATATTAAACTAAACTGTAGATTATACAAAGTTACAGCATTAAAAGGAGTACCATCCCGGGTGTCTTTAAGAGTCTTTTTTTTATTTTTACCTGTTCATCTTATTTTTTTAAAAATGTCTTGTTTGTATACATGGCTTAAGTCTGATGCGTTAAAGTCGTTAATCATAATAATATAAATTCAGCGTGAAGCAAAGCAGAGCTCAAGATCTACGAAGCAAAATCAATAAGCGTCACAAAACCCATATTTTCTTTAGTGAAATGATTTTAGTTCCGGGTTTGACCGCAAGTCGCCCGTCCTCTGGTCTGTTTCTGGGTGAAAGGTCATCTCCAGCAACAACCAGAATACCCACAAACGCACAGTAACACATTTATCCTTAGCATCCGTTTGAATGAAATACAACCAGCTTCCTCTTTACAGATAATAATAATAATAATAATCATCATATTTATATGATCATTATCATTATTGATAATATTACCAGTATTATTATAAAGAGACCCTGAGGGTATTTCAGGTGAGGGTTAAATGTTACCTTCCTTCCTGCCCCCACTGTCATGACCTCGCGCGCGCATTATGGTGCTTTAACCCCTGAAGGTCATTCAGAAAAACGAAAGTGGTGACCTGGTGGAAGCTTCATGCTTTAATTTATGTTTAATTTATAAATCGTGCATTTTTTTTAAAACCTGACTATGAACATGGAGGATGCTTTATAATGATAAGTAAGATAATACAAAGGGAAGTTGAGACGACAATAATAATAATATTAATAATAATAATAATAATAATAATAATAATAATAACAACAATGGCATTAGTGTGTCTTTACCTAAGACGTCGGCGGACCTGTGGCGCGCTATGAAGCACGCATCGTCCCCGTAGCACATGCCCTTCTTCAGGATGCCCTTCCGGAAATCCTTGCCGAAACCGCAGCTCGCCGTGACCAGCTTGTAATCCCGGCCGTCGGTCTGAGAGAGTCCGCCCAGGACGGCCCTGGCAACGATCCGTCCATAGGAGAGTACTGATAACATCCCACCTCACGCGCAAACAATCCGCTCGCAATGCTCCTGTGGCCCTTTAACGCGAAATCCTGGCAGCTCGAGTGAAGAAAGCCTTTATGTTTTAGCTGATTTCACAGACAAAGTTCCTCCACACTGCTGCCCCATCGTCCTACAGGACATCTTTCTTTCCTCTCTCTCACGCTCGCGCACACAAACAGCCGGGTTTGGAGAACGGGAGGGGAAACCGGAAAAAAAAAAAAAAAACACCAATGCATACGGGTCTTCTTGTCATGTGACTCTCTGACGTCACACCGAGCATGCCGGAAGTGCAGATCTCGACTACTATTTAGCAATCGAACTCTGTTTAATTTCTATCGTTTTTGTACAGATTTAAAAATGTTTTATGACTCTCAGTGAACAAGTCTAAGTCTAGGAATACATCTCTTCCTCTGAAAAGAATATTTTGTTCAATATAACATACCAGTGTTGTCATTTCTGTTGAATTTGGAGTGGTGTAGTGTATCCCCCTGCTGTTATTATGAACAGAAGAATAGAGTAGATTTTTATTGTCATTGTTTTGAACAACGAAACACTGTACAATATATGGGTGTGTGTTTATTTGATCAAACTCAATAAATTAAAAAAAAAAAGAAAAATAAATCTCGACCACTTATTCTTCTTTCTTTTATCATTTCTTTTTTCCCCCTTCCTTTGCTTCCTTTCATCATTATATACTGGCATTACTTTTTCAACTTCTTTAACATTCCTGATATTTCAATAATAATAATAATAATAATCATAAAACCTTTTCCAGTCTTTTTACTCAAGAATGTTTTGGACCGATGTCTCTAACGTTCTGTCGAGATGCTTCGGCTCTTTGATACAGATTGAGCTGCATTGAGCTGTAATATTATTTTTTTGTACATGAAAACACTGATTACAAGAGTATTAATGATTTTATCATACAACTGTTTATTTTACTTGGGAAGTATCATATTCATGTGAGAAAATATACACTAAACAAGTTGAAGCAATATGGATCTGCTTTGAATGGCATTAGAAAGAAAAATCCAAGACAGACACATGAGGCACTTCTTTTATTTCATTTATTGTAAACTGCACCTTTAACCCCTGGCACAATCGTATATTTTATTGTTTTGTTGGTTTGCTAACATCTGTTGTCAGATGTATAGATTTGTATTAATCTTGTGTATGATTTAATAAAAGTTCATTTAAAAGAACATCTCGAGCGCTTAGTACTATTGATGTGGTATGATCTGCTTTCCTCTGCTTGTCAATCTTTTCACTTTTTTTTGTCTTCACCCTTTTTTTTGTTACATATTTCACATTACAAGTTTTATGTAAGCACTCATTATTGTTCTCCTGAAGGTGTTTCTCTGTTTCTTCAATAATAAATAAATTAATAATAAAAAAAATAATCTTGACCACTTAGCTTGAGGACTGTGCTACTATACTCAACTTTTTTAATACTTTATTAAAGCTTACAATATAGTACAAAAAAGTGAGAACATTTTTGAGCAATGATTATTAAAATTTACAGCAATAGAAGGAATAACAATAGTTAATGGGAATATTTAACAATATTACTTTTCAACAATATTAACAATATTAATCATATGAAAACTATAATGAAGTCAGAATTAACTCTAATGCTCATATTCATAAGTTCCTGGTTACACAATTGCACTTTATGACTATGACTATATAGTATACAGTTACAGAAGGGAATTATTTATAATCAGTATCCAATGTCACCCGGATGAGAATGGGCTCCCTTTGGAGCCTGGTTCCTCTCAAGGTTTCTTCCTCATGAAGTCTCAGGGACTTTTTCCTTGTCGCCGTCGCCTCTGGCCTGCTCATAAATATAAATTTATCCATTTAAAATTGATATCCATAACTTACATATTTCTGTAAAGCTGCTTTGTGACAATGTCTGTTGTTTAAAGTGCTATACAAATATAATTGAATTGAATTGTTTCTCAGATGTTCCATTATTATGGCAATTAGTGAAAAATGGCTAATGTATATTAAGCTATTAATACCGAAATATATCAGTTCAAAAGCTTGCATCTGTTTCTGAATTGAGATTCTGAGATTTGTAACCACTTCCAATCCTTTATTTTACAACCATAATCCAATTAGTCAAATACGACACACATTAGGCAAATATGTATAACCATGGTAATTTATTGGAGATGATATTTGTATCATAATAACAGCTTTTTTCCTAATTGTATTAAAATTGCAGATGTATACCAGTTCACATGATTTGTGATAACAACAACAAGAACAACAACAAAAGTTAGATGGTGCTTTCTCCGTGGAAGCACCCATATCCTATTCCATTCACCTGGCCCTGAACCACCTGGACAAACAGAACAATTGCACAAAGAATACCGGTTACTGATTTTAAACACAGCCAAGAGTGAGAGAATGACTGGGAAAATGAGCCTGTGGGGTCTGAACACTTGAGTCAATCGGGATCAGAAAATCAATCACTGATACTGAACACCGGCGTCCCTCAGGGCTGTGTCCTCAGTCCTGGGCTGTGTACTTATTCAAATACAGCTTGAATCACATCATGGAGTTCAGTGATGGCACTAAAGTGGATTTTCAACAATAACAACAACAAGCAATCAACATACAGAGAGGAGGTGGAGCAGCTTGCAGACTAGTGTAGAGACAACAATCTGTCTATTAATGTGGACAAAACAAAGAGAGGATTGTTGATTCAAGGAGGTGCCGTGATGATCGGTCTCCACTGCACGTCAACAGCACAGTCATGGACACAGTCAATAGCTCCAGGCTCTTTGGAGTACACATTGTGTGCTCTCCTGAGTCCTTAATGCCATCTCTATAGCCAAAAAAGCCCTGTAGTGTCTCCATTTGCTGCAGACATTGGAGTGACTCACCGTCTGATGTTTGATTTTAGACCCAAAAATGCAAAATACAACGCAGAGTCAATGCAAATAGATTAATTTAAGACCCACAATGGGATTTAGAACCACACAGTCTCGGAAAAAATACCTTTCCTTGTGACTGGGGTTGTACGTTTATCTTTTCTACCTTTAATATGTATCTTTTACCTGGAAATGTGGACATTGTGTACCTTTAAAAAAGATTTCAGCCCTTGTATAATTCATGCAACTCCTTTGTGGAGAAATGTCTATCGTCTAAAGGCTTAATATTTAGCCTATACAGTAAAATATCTGAGAGTCAACGCTCCTTTTGCATGACTCCAAAGGCTGGTTGGGAACAAGATATAAGGGAAAACATTTTATTGTGCAAAACTTTTATTTAGTTTTGGTCCTCGATTTTTAAAAATATTTCAGGTGCACTAAAATGGCAGCATATAAAAATGAAGTGAAACATTATAGGGGCAAATAGGAAAAATAAAGTTACAATAACCTTGTTGCATAACTGTGCGCACTCTTTTATAATTGGGGATGTGGTTGTGTTCAGAATGACATTCGATCTCATGTTCAAAAAGAATTATCATACAGCTGTCATCAACGAAATTATTCTGATTAACCCCAACTAAAGACCAGCTGTTTCTGTATGATTTTCTTGACATCTTCTAGGTTTCACCTGACTGCTGAAGCCATGGTCTGCAAAGAGCCGACAAGGCATGTATGGTATCTCACTTGTTGAAAGGTATTAATCAAGAAAGAGTTATAAAGGAATTTCCAAAACCTTAGATGTACCATGGAACAATGTGAAGGCCACCATCAACAAGTGGAGAAAATGGAGTGACCAACGCAGTGACCAAGAACAATCACCAAGAACAGGACATCCCTCTAAAATTTATAAAAGTGCAAGACAAAACCTTACCTACGGCAACATTAAAAGAGCTGCAGGAAGATCTGACAAGTGCTGATTACTCTCTCCATGTATTCTTCACATATCTGAGCTATGGGGTAGGGTGGCTAGACAGAAGGCCTTTCTCACCAAAAACATCCAACCCGGAATATATCACCCCAAACTATGTGACAAAATGTGTTATGGTCTGATGAGTCCAATTTCAAAAGGTGAGTCCAATTTCAAAATTCCAGGTCAGGTCAAGATGTGCTATGCTGATAGACTCTTACGAAAAAGACTGATTGGTGCAATAAAATCAAAAGGTGCTTTCGACAGTGTATTAGTTTAGGGTTGTGTACACTTATGCAACCAGGTTTTTTTGGAATATATAACAAGTCAACTAAGGTTGCTTGCTGCTCCTTTATTCGACTTATATATATATAGGTCTCAGTTACTAATACCTGAAGTTTGAACTGACTACATGATTATTCTGTCTATCTTACTCCTGCCTTTTTTTGGTGTGTGAATGTTGTGTATTGTATTTTAACAATTAAATATAACATGACAATTAAATCTCACATCAATATAAAGTCATCAATGTATATACAGTCATGCTTAGGTTAATAATTGGACCATAATTAGTTTTTAAAGTAAAACTTAAATGATACACAACTTTCACTTTACTAGGTGAAAGATACACACCAAAGGGACAAACCATGCATACTTGAGGGTACCACCACAAGCTACGATACAGTTTAGTGTCCTTTTTTCTCTGAGTGTGTGCTTATAGTCAATGTACGGATACTGTTTCGAGTAAACATTATGAAATTATTTAGGCACATATTAGGAATTACAAGTGATTGGATCTGGATTTGGATCAGCCTAAGCACTTTTTTGTGCTGACATTCAAGCAAAATGTTCACATCCTCACCTCTGGAAATCATGAAAATTTAACCAGAGATAAATAAATAAATAAAGACTACAAGACAGTGGTGAGAGCGGCCATGCTGTATGGTTTAGAGACAGTGGCACTGAGGAAGAGACAGGAGTCAGAGCT
>JAKKZN010000017.1:17673062-17696582 GCA_033441825.1 Pangasius elongatus
ACAATATGTTTAAAATACATTGTGCAAAATGCACATATACTGACTTTTATAAGTATATATTTGCATGGTATTTTTTTTATATCACAATGCATTTCTTTTGCATATGGCATTAGATGCAAGCTAGAATTATAATAATAAATAAGCATTATAAATAACATAACAATAATAAATAAATACCATTTGTTTACATTGAGATTATGGCTCCAAAATACAAAATGCTTTATACAGAAGTTTAAGTTCTGTGTTTAAAAAAAAAAATAAAGGATTTATGATAAAGCATAATAATGAAACAATAAACATGGAAATATAGGAAATACTTTCAGGTCTCATGTTAATTCTAGAGTCCATAAACTGTGATGGAATATAATACGTATTTTAGAGATTTCCCGTAAAAAATGTGTCTTTATAATCTGGAAAATAATTCCAACAGAAATGTCGAATATGCAATCCCTTCAGTTCGGATTGTGTTGCGTTTGAAGCAGATTCAACTAAAAGAACCACTACTGTAATAACACTGGTGTGACTTGCTCTCTTTCAGGTATTAACACACGTTCAGGTCGACTTCAGCGCGTTAACGTCGCCTCAGTCGACGTTCGCGTTAGTCATCATGGAGAAAAGCAGTGGATTTCCACACTACGACTGAATACGATATTTGATACAATCGTTTTGAAACTTAGCGCATATTCCAAGATGATGCTTAGATACAATTGTCTTATGTTTTTTTTTTTTTCCTTTTAGTTCATTTTGTTGACTGAATTGATATTTCATGTAAGATGATAGACATATTTTCAATAAAGATTTATAAAATGTTTACAAAAAAAAAAATTCCAGCTGAAGATAAAATGGTCATTCTGGTAGAGAGTGCAGTTTATTCACCTCCAGGGCCATGTTTAACTTTACAGTGAGGTAGATTAAACGTTCTGTCTGATCCACGCCGGACGACGCTCAGCTCCTTGAGGATGTCCGTGACGCTATATTTGTTTATTCTGAGTAGATATTTAACAAAAGCTCATATTACTGCAAGACATGTATTACATGAAAATGACTTGAATAAATCAATTTTCATTCTCTGATTCGGGCTGAAACATTTCTTTGGATAGTTAGGGATGCATTAAACAAGTAAAGCAAACAAATTATGCACATGAGCTATGTGCAATAGAACAGCCAAAGCCATGAATACACTATTCATCTGGATTCCTATCCATGTATTTGTCCAAAATGAAAATGTTTTACTTAGCTGTTGCAAAAATAATTTATGTACTTAATGTCCTAAGAGTAGTTTGGAGTTTAAACATTACCCAGATTTTCCACTTACCTCAAATCAGCCTAGACATCCAACTGCAAGATTTGTGTATATACTTTGCTTCTATGGCGCCAATGTATCTCACACGTAATGGCAGCTTTGAACACCAGCAAACTTCATCTAACTGCATGCCAGAATCAACACAAACACCTTAAATGATTCTCATACTGGTACTTTTATTAAACTGTAGATTATTATTCAGATAAAGTGGATGTCTGAGTAGCCTATTAGAATTGAGTCAGTCCAAGTGAAAAATAGCATCTGAATTTAATTAAATGTTATGTAAAAGACCCATGTTCACAGTGTCATTGAGTGCAAATAATACAAACTTATGTAGAAAAAAGAGCTTACCCCCCAGAACTGAACATTAACCAAACACTGAGAAACCAAGTGTTATTGGAATAAATCACTGTTAAAAAAAAAAAAAAAAAAGTGCAGTGCATTAGCAGCAACTATTGTATTCATTTTGGCAACATCGTGCCTCCTCTTTTTCTTTAGTAAATGACAGTTAAATTTACGCTTTTTTATATTTTACTTAAATTACTGTTTTTAAAACTCTTTGGATATTTTTTCTGGTATCACACCCAAATATAACACTGTTTATGCACAAGTGAGGAAACTGACTAAATCTACTAATAATTCTAATGATTATAGAAATCCAGATAGGGTTTAAGATGGGTATGGGACTTCTTTTTTTTGCAGAGGTAGCTTGTTCTTTCAGTATGTTTGGGATAATTTTTAGATAGATGCACATAGCTGGATATGGCCAAAGTTTGTGTACACCTGACCATCACACACATAGTTATTCCCCAAACTGTTGCCACAAAGTTGAATGCACACGATTGTATAGAATGTCTCTGTATGGTGTAGCATTACAAGTTCCCTTCACTGGAACTAAGAAACCCAAACCTGTTCCAGTATGACAATGCCCCGGGGCATAAAGTGAGCTCCATGAAGACACCCTCATCCAGGGCAAATTACATTTATACAACTAAGCAGTTGAGGGTTAAAGGCCTTGCTCAAGGCACCCAGGTTTGACCCCATGACCTTCTGAACAGTAGACCACCATCTTAACCACTGAGTCACTCCACACCACGAGTGGGTTGTAGTCACGGACTAACTAGAGTGATTACGAGAAACCCGACTTACTTGTGTTTATGGGTGTTAGTGCGACCAAAATCTAGTGGAAAACCTTCCCAGAAGTGTGGAGACCAAAAGATGGAACACATATTTGGCCATATAGTGTATTTAAACACTAATATCATTTATGTATTAATGAATGTAGCCTATTTATTGGTCATATTTCAGTATCTATGTATATATTTTTTATTCACATGAATTTTGTTCAGTAGCAGAGTTTTTATTTTTTATTTATTTTATTTTACTTTGCTGTAGTGTAAATTTACAGACTAAAACTACTCTGGTGTGATTTAAAATCAGGCGAACGCGATTGCTGCCTAAAGGGTCCTCTGTGCTCTGGACTGCGCATGCGCGGCAGCGCACTCTCCCGTATCACTCGGTTTGTTTTCGTATCGGCCGCCCGCCAGTTTCCACTGAACCTGACAGCCAGCGACGGGACAACAGACCATACATTTTACTCCTTATTTTCTTATTTGTTAAATCAATTTTATAAATATTTATATATATATATATATGTCAAGTTTCTAGAATGCATCCTGTATCCGTGTCCATCCCTTCTTTTCGTTCAGAAGACAGTGCGTCGGAAAAAGGCTACACAGTGAGTTTTTATAAACCTGTTTAACCCGCATTCTGTTTTTCAGGTTGTTTTGAAATAAATTTACACACCCAACCTGATAATGAATTTAAGCCAGTGAATAGACCAGTGCACGTGCTCTGATCTGAGATTTATTATGCATTCTGTGTTATTGAGGTTGAATTGACGCTAAAGACCGTGATGCGTTCATTAGCTTCATGTGTTTTTTGTGTTTGTTTTTTTTTTTGTTGTTGCTCCATCAGGTTTTTAAGATCGAGGTGTTAACGAGCGGGCGGCAGCACACCGTGGAGAAACGCTACAGTGAGTTTCATGCTGTGCACAAAATGGTGAGCTTTTTCATTTTTACTCAGAAGTGTACTGTACATCTGTCCCTCTGTGCTTTTTGTACCTGCAGTGCACTTTGGTGGTTTTCCGGTGAAAACACCTGCGTTCATGTGCAGAGTTCAAGCGCTCACAAAGTCAGTATCAACAACAGTTTTTTTGCGGCTGTGTTTTTGAGCGTAGATTTATATTTCAGGAACAGTGTTGGTTTCAGATGTCTTTTTAACCTTTAATTGTTTAATCTGATAGTTTTGAAAAAATGACGCATCATGAATCACAGAAGATTTCACATGGCCTTGTGGGCCTTCCTTTAAGGAGTGTCTGATGGGTTGTTAATTCCACAGGAGACTGTTACTCAAGATTGCCAGCAACCCCCCAAAAAAAAAATTTAAAAAAACCCCACAACAATACTTTAAACTGAGTCACATTTTCTTGTTTTTCTCAGTCTTTGTGAAGGAAACCGTGGTGTGCACGCATTTCTGATTTGCAGTTTCCACAAAGCATTCTGACCTGATTCGCCTTAATATCTGTGTAGTTCCCACTACAACAGAAATGGTTCTGGACGTCAGAGATTCACTGTCTGCACTTACACTTTCGTTTGGTTTGCCATAGCCCGAGTTTGCAGAAGTTGTTTAGATTTAATTTTGATTGTTTGCTTTAAAACAAGATCTTGGCAGAAACTGGCCCCAAAGCCACCTTCGGATTTGCTTTTTCTACCCACAACCGTGGACTAAACTAGCTGAATATAGCATAAAAACATGAGCCTGGCAATCCTCTTCTCATTCAGCAGGACTTTTCTTTTTCTTTTTGTTTTGTTTTGTTTTCAGTGGTTCATTGGCCCCATTTTCTACTCAGGGCCACAACCACTCCATGGAGCTTTGAGGATCAGTTTGTTAGAGCTGGAAAATAAATAATTGTTCTCAACGTCAAACATACATAACTACAGATTGCCATTAGTACTCTAAAAGCACATACTCATACACGCACGGTCGGATGGGATTTTGGGCTCCCAGGGTTGCACGGATATAAAACAGTGTGTATCAGCCAAAAGTTGGAAGGTAATAGCAACTACATTGAATGTGAAGTGTTTCTCTTTCCCACACTGAGTCTCAGAGAAGGAGACGTAGCCTCCCACACCTCAAAGATAACACGTTTTACCATTAGAATTGAAGCCTTGTATGACCCTAAATTATATTCTATGGTTTAAGCAGCTCCAAATCATGACATAATGGCTCGACTGCCTTAAATGTATGTTTCATAATTCAGAGGGGCTCTTTGTGTTTTCTCAGACGGAGAGATAAGCACCCGTTTACCCAGGTTAAATCATACTGTTTGGGGATTTTACATTGTTTAAGGTTTTTCTAGTGTGTTTTAATTTTGTTTTGGGTTTCAGCTTAATCTCCAAACTGTTTCTTAGAAGCGTATGAGACGTGCAGCCTGATGACTGGGAGTGTGTGGCAGTGTATAATTATCATTGAGGGTGTGTGAGCAACGTCTGTGACTTGCTCTTTCGCGCATGGTTTCACAGACTTCCTTTGTTATCACAGAAAAAAAGACAGAAACGGTCAGATAACGTACCCATGAACGTTTTACTCCACTTCTGCTCGTGGTATTAAATATTACTCAGCCCTAACACTATAACACAGCAGTACTACACAAGCCGGTCAATTTTGTTTTGTTCCTTATAGCTAAAGAAGATCATTAAACCTCCGGAGCTTCCATCAAAGCACGTGAGGAACTGGATCCCCAAAGTTCTGGAGCAGAGAAGACACGGTCTTGAGCTTTACCTTCAGGTACGGCATCCATGTTTTAGGGAAACAAGACTGAGGGTGTATTTTTCTGAGATGTGTTAACATAAAGGGCCCTGATCATTATGTCCAAAAGACAGTCATTCATCATGAGCCTGTCATTTTAAAAGAATACATTAAAATTTCAACAATTTCTCATCAATCAAAAGATGTTTGATGAGGTTTAGCATTATGCAATATCGTGTCTAAATCACAACATATTTAAGTATGTAATATATTATTATCGTCCCAACCACTCATTATACAACTCAACGTTCAAATTTGGGGCCACGCCTCCTCCCTGTGCTTGATGATGATGTATTTGTGCAATCCATTTTTAGCTGTTTTTTTTTTTTGGGTCCAGTTTTGGAGATGTGTGTCATACAGCATCAGAACCCAAATAAACAAACCTGTTTTTAGATACTGAACAACGCTAAGAAGCCGTTTGAGGAAAGTGTGACGATTTTAGATGATGCTAAACTGGCAGCTCTGACATTACATTACGTGTACAATGACGACATTTGAGGAATTTATTTAACTTTTTGTCTGATCGATTCTTCCGTGATGACCGTGTAGATGTGTGTTTGTTTTTCTCTAGACTATAATCACGGAAAACGAGGTCCTTCCTAAAATATTTCTGGATTTCCTCAACATCCGCCACCTCCCGTCCCTTCCAAAGGCCGAGAGTTGCGGGTAAGGAGCCGCTGCTAGTGTGTAATTTTGAAAATGATGGAGGAGGAGCCTGTCGCTCCTATCTATCAAGCTTTAGTTTTTTTTGTTTGTTTTTTTTCCTCATCGGTTTCTTCTTTTGATTTCAGGTCGTTTGAAACTGAATCCGAGGACTCGTGGTATGGCTGTAATTTCATATTGTATGAAATATAATTTAAGCTATATATAAATCAGTAAGAGACTACTGCATTTAAACAGATATGTCATTTGTACCGTAAGCGTAGTGATTCTGTGGGGGAAAAGGTCTATGTGGAAATGTCCTTGTGTCCAGAATTGCAGCGTCAACGGTATTTAACGTGACGCAGGCAGAAATGGAAATGTCGCAATGAGTCACATATGTCTTGGCTTTCTCTCTCTTTCCTTCCTTCCTCATACCGTTTTTCTCTGGTTTCTCTCCCTCTGCAGTAAACTGACACATCAGCCAGCCCTGCTCTTCCTGAGGGACCCCTATCTGCTTCCTGCCACTAACGGTACATATACATATATAGATCACTTAAAATGTAATTTAATAGTCCTTTATTTAAGATGTCTATCATCTTTATCCTTAATTTAGAACTAGGGTGACCATGAATGTATTAGACTATACAAGTAGAGGCAGTACAAACATGAAAAATAAAAATGCCTACTACAATATTCAGGGAAGTAACGATACATTGACATGACACATTGTAATGCAAAAATGTGAGGATGTGCATCATGGAAATCAGCATTCTATTAATTATGCAAGTTCAAAACATAGAGTTAAAATATATAGAGAGAACACGCTGGTCACATGATCACGTTCTTTCATGGAGAGCTTGCACGATCTGCACATGTAAAGCCCGATAGCTCTGGATTGTAACAAGCAACATGCATTATACGTTATGCGGTTACACAACCGCATTATACCAGTTAAAAAGAGCTCTTCGGTATCTAACAACACCAGAGGCCACAGAAAGCAGGCATTTTAGCCTCCTTTGGAGCTCTAGTTCTGCTACGAAGCTCATTATTTTTCCTTTGACAATTTTCAAAGTTCACAGCTCAGACACTTTTTTTTTTTTTTTTTTTTTTTTATTAAAATTTTTTTTTTTTTGTTTGAGAATTTATATATTTATTTATTTATTTATTTATTTATTTTTTAAGATGTGGTGTACATTTTGTTTACAGTATTAAACTATGTATCTGTACATAGCAATTTTGTATTTATTTAATTTTATACAGACAGAAATGCACACTGTTTTGCATTATGATTTCGAAATATAAAAAAACTGTCTTTTCAGTCATAATTCTCATTGAAATTTTGTTATTAAAATATTCTGAGAATTGAATGAAAACCGTGATGAGCCGTCATGGAGCCAGTATTGTGAATCACACTGAATCACGTCCGGAGTAACAAAAGTGCAGCACTAACCCCAAATGAATCGAGACCAGAATCACTAAACACACCACAGATATTTCAGTATGAACATATTTAATGTGTTTCAGGTTAAAGTTTTCCTTTAATGTCATAAGATATGACTCTGTGTTTTAGGAAGTAGCTATTTAAATGAATTTCCCATCAGACTGAAACATCAGTGTTCCTTTAACCTAACGAAGCTACAGTGTCTTTGAAATACAGATGCTGTGGTTTTTTTTTTTTTTCTTTTTTTTTTTTTGCAGGACAGCACTGATCTGTTCCTCTTTGTTGTTAAAAGGCAGGGTGACACTCCTTCGCTCAAAACGTTTGTTTCTTTTCATTTCCAGACACGTTTTCGAACGTCGTCACTGAAGGCGTGATTCATGGAATATTCTACCCAGATCTGCAGCCGAGGTAGACCAGCGCTCTCTCCAGCCAAAATATAACACCTCAGTTTCATGGACAAAGAGGCTTTTATACTCTAATCATTTACACAAACACTACAGGAACCTAGTCACAAAGTCCACACACTTTGTTATTTTCTTTTTTTTATTTTTATCTGTAAGGCCCAACATTGTGAATTTATAGAGCAAGAAAATAGTCTTCTTATTCCATCCAAAAAAAAAAAAAAAACAAACTGACATAATTGTGCTACATTATGCTGTGAAAAATCTTTACTACGTCAGAGAGTAGAGCTGGGTGAAAAAAAAAAGAAGAAGAAGAAAAATATCTTTCAGTGGATCTGTTTTCTTTATTTTAGATTTCTGTTAACATTCATCCTGGTCCAGAATTTAGCTCCGCCCACTGGCTTGAACAGAGCTCATCAGCCTTTTCCTTAAAATGTAACTCACAAGGCAAACATACTTGCATGAGGGGAGGGAAATGACTGACAGTGTGTTCATTGTGAGGGCAGTTCACCTTACAGACAACAGAGGGTGCTAAATATTACAAACTGCTCCTTTAAATATCCAGAAAAGTGTAGATGTAGATTCAACAGCAACAGTTGGCTTTTATATGCATAGCGCTAGACTCACGATGCAGGAAGCCCCACCTTTTCTGTGGTTTTACTGGTCGGCGCAGCTAACAAGTCAGTTGTTTTTGCCCCAGGCCTGCTGCGATTGGCTGCTGGCAATGTGCGGGAGATTGTATCTGACCTCTGAGAGTTCATTTGACCAACTGACAATAGTGAAATTTCATAGATATAAGAAAAAAGGACCAGATTTATTGGTATTGCTAAATATTGGTCATCACTCAGCTGTCGGACCTTTTCAAAAAAAAAAAAAATTAAAAAAAAGGGTACTCATGACCCATACCTGTTCAATAGTGAGGGATATACTGACCGTAGAGAGGTGAAATATTTCCTGTTTGAACCAAACCTACTTTTAACAACTGCAGAGTGTTCACTGAGCCTTTATACTAAACATTGTTTCACTGACAAGGCTGGAAAACTGACCTTAACTGTAGTAATCACCAGTCATGGCATTTATGAAGAAGGGAAACTAATCACAAACTCTCAAGAATCTCTGATTAATTAGTGCAGCTGCTAGAAACTGTGAAAGAGAAGTTTATCTGAGTGTATCGTTTACTGGTCTCGATGTCCAGCACTACATGAGGTAGAAATAGGGGTTGGTTTTAAGTGAGACTCGGCGAGATTCACTTCCTTCTTCGTTCACTTGAGGTGCATCCAATCAAATTTACTCTTCTAAAAAGAACATTTGGGTAATAATAATAATAATTAATAATAATTTACCCCAAACGTACCAGTCAGCCAAGACGTGTTTGGTGTCAGTTGTTTGCTTCTTGGAGCTATGAAGCTAACATAGTATTTGACTTGTGACCTCAGTGCATTCAACACAAAGTGGCAGGGAAAAAAAACATGGACGCCCCCTTGTTCGTCTTTTCTGATTAACAACCTAGCGATCGAATTGTGAGGAACAGTGTAGATTCTCCTCCTCAAACAGCAAACTGTAGAGTCAGCGTTCTAGATTTAACAAGCGAATATGTCTGTATGTTGATTGATCTAAAACAAACATTTGTAATAATTTATTTAAAGGTAAGAAGTGCTACTTTGCTTACTTCTGATGCTGTGAGAAGCCATGTCGATTTGATGTCACGTCGGAAACCAGGAAGGAACTTGGGGTTGAGAGGACCATCCCAAGGTGACGAGTAGGAATTTCAATTAGAGGGGGCATTTTCTTTGGTTGGAGGTTGGGAATTACAAGTTACCTCGAGTCGAACGCAGCATATAAAGATGAGCAACGCCTCCCCATGTAGCTGAACACTGGAATATTATAAGTGCGGCCATGTTGGAAAACTTGAATCGCTTTCCTCTGTGAAATAGACCCTACGTTTTAGAGCTGTAGCAGAAAAATGGAAGATGATAGTAGTTAGATAGATGATGTAGTTCCTCTTTAAACTTTTATAAATACAGACTAATATTGCGATTTATGATTTTTTTTTTTATTTTTTTTTTTATACTAGTCGTGAGAAGCAAGTGTATGAAGACTTGGTCATTACTCATTACCAACAATAGCATCATAGCTCCAGTGCAAAACTAAAGAAGCAAACATTTCTTGGCTGATACATTTGAAGGAAATAATAAAAAAAAAAAGTATAATTTTTTTTTTTGTTGTTCAATCCTTCCTTTAGGTGTCATTGTGCCAGATATCAGGCATCAACTCATGACAATTAGGTTCACAGCTGTTCTAAGCAGTATGTAGTGTGTAGGGTTGGGTGATACACATACAGCATAATATTTGGCTTTGCTAACAAAGTGCCAAACAAAACACCAGAGCTGCTATATGAATTTCTACGAAAATATGTAACCAGGAACATGACGATAAAGGAAGTGATTGGACGTTAAAGTCCATTTTAACCAAACAGCTCAGCTGGTCAGTTCTAGACATACGGACGAGACCCACGACAATATCCTGAGAAGAGTATCATATACTGTGACACTCGTATTGTCTTATACCACAGTGCTGTTGAATTCTCAATTGCGATTGGTCAGAAGGTGTTGAATAATTTCCTATAACAGCAGACACTAGTGCAGCTGCGAAACACGGGTTTATATTAATGCGTGCATGCTAATATGTTCTCATTTCTACGGTAACAGCTAATCAACAGGGAGTTGTACGGCACGACGCTCCACATAAATGGGTTGTTTATGTGGTGAATTTTTCTATGAGGAGATGTTTAACATTTATGGAAGGAGTCTCCAGTGTCAGCATTTTGTAACTGTCAGTGTACCAATACAGGGAAGTCTTCAGGACAGAGGACTCCGTGTTTTTTGTTTGTTTTTGTTTTGTTTGTTTGTTTGTTTGTTTTAAAGAAAGAAAAGGGAGGCTGGTGAGAGAACCTTTATAGCTGCTATAACATAAGGGATAACAGGAAAGAACTTGGTTTTGCAGACGATTGACAAACATAATTGAGTGTGTGGTTATTTAATGAATAAAAATTTGTAATACTTGGAAAATCGCTGTAGTACAAGAGGAATAAAACACATTGGGACGGAGTGCAATAGGAATCTAATCAACTTTGTACCAGTAACTCTGCTTCATCACACCACCGTGCTGTTGGTTATTTTCCTATAGCAGCATACCCCCAAGGGTTTTATTCCTTACTCCAGCCAACCCTAATAATATGTCAGCGTAGATTCATCAAAAGTGAATCAATTGCATGTGTTAACACTAGTTCATTACGTACTGGATTGGAACTTGGTCGAGCTTTCTGAAAACGTGACATGACACTAACAACTTTTAACATTGTATTTATAGCTGACGTCTTGTTTTGGTCAAAAATTTCTTTGATTCTGTTCATCATTTCTGACATGTCTGACATTGTGATGTATGTATGTATGTATGTATGTATGTATGTACTATGTGCCATGATACTCAGAAGCCCGGGGTTCCTGGTTAGTGTCGACTCTGAACCCTGCGTAAAGCACTTTAGAGAGAATTATGATTATGAAGCTGTATAATATATTTAAAAAAAAAAAATAACAGCAATAAAATAGTAAGTTCTAAAAATGTGTCCTGTTACTATTTTTTGTTGTAAAATTAAAATCATGTAAAAATATTTGTAATTAGATTTCTACAGTTAAGGTTAAAAATGATTCACACCACACTGTAAACATATTCCTCATGTCATTACAAAACCGTCTGGCTTTTATATCAAGCGGGGATTATGGGATTGCCTTAATCTCCTCACCTGAAGGAGACGTCTGATGTAATTTTCAGGTTCATGGCTTGTCCAGCTCCGGTAATAAATATAGGATAGAGGCTGATGCACATTAGTGTTATTTCTGTCTAAAATGTGTTTGAATATTTTACTAAGAAGATGCAGTTAGTCCTTCAGTGGAGGTTTCGCTATCAGGCTCCAAGTGTGCCTTCTTTGTAAACCCTTTTAAACTTTTAAAAATTCGAAGAACCATTGAGGAACTTTTTTTTTTTTTTAAGAGTGTACATGCTGTCCTCATGACCGGAAGCCTGGTGTGGAGCCAAAAATGATCATGATAGTGTGTTGCATGTTGCCAGGTATCATATATCCGATTATTCACACCCAGTAAAGAACGATGAACACAATGCTTCATTGTTTTTATTAAAAAAAAAAAAAATTATCTTGTATATTAAAAATTTTGTTCATCAATGCTCCTTTTCGCACTATTCCAACATCTGACACTCACATTAACTGCTTCAAGGGGATTTCTCGTGTAAACAAACCAGCTAAACCACATGGAAGCTTATTGAAGGATAAAAATACAGCAGCACGATAAGATTTAGACATCTATCCCGGCATAATACATGGTTTAGCTTGCATAGTGTGTAACAGTTAGTGTTTTGGGGGGGGGATAATTTAATGTTAAGATGTCCTTAACTTCAAATTCAGTAACATTGTACCTGATTTGATTTTCTGAAATAGCAATGCAAGAAATAAACAAGCTCCAGATTGGATCTGTGTTCTGCTAACCAAATCTGAACACAATATTATAACCGTAAGCCTTTTCACAGACTGATCTGGAATGTTCCCAAATGTTTGGACCTTTGGCAGCTCCAGTGCGTCGTATCACAGCTCCCCGTGTCCCATCTCGTTTTTGAGCTGCTCGACTTGGTTGATGTCTGGCTCGGGTGCCTTCATGTTGGCGTAGTCCACTTCCCTCCTGAGCTGCTCCAGAGGAGGCAAACCGAAGACCAGGTTTCTCATCGCAATGGCCGTCATTAGAAACCTACATGAGACAAAGCATCATTTTTCATTTCTTTTAAAGGTGCAGTAGATGAGATTAGGCTTTTTTTTCCATGATTAGGTTTCTACATTGAATGAGGTGGGTTCGACATTTGGATGATTTCTGCCCATGCTCATGAAGCTTCGCCCCCTGGATCTACTGTGGCCCGCAGAGTGTTTATAAAACGACTGACCATAGGCTCATCCAAACACAAACAAGTATTCCGGATCAAAAGCTTGATTGTAGGTGGGGGAGTGAATGACCAGCGCTCTCTGCCACCCTCAATACCACGACTGAGGTGAGACCCTTGAGCANTGCCCACTGCTCCGGGTGTGTGTTCACAGGTGTGTGTGTGTGCACTTGGATGGGTTAAATGCAGAGCACAAATTCCACGTATGGGTCGGGTCACTTCACTTTTCCAAATGGTTTTTTCTCTGTGACTTAAACACTTTTGCTAAGGCATGTTCTGCATATATTCCAGGTTACTTGTACAAGTAATAAATAAATAAATAAAATGACTATTTCTCCTTTGAAGGGCTAATTCAGTTTATTTATATCACAGTACTGTTGAATTCTGATTGGTCAACAGAGTTTGATTAATTTTCTATAACAGCAGCTCTGACAGTAGTGCTGGCTATTTATACCGGTAATTTAAATAACAGATTTAGACTACTGTTCTAATACGATATCATTCCTATAGTAACTTACTTGTTTGGAAGACACTTTACGTAATCTAAGGCTAATAATAAACTAATTTAAAGTGGAAAGTCTTCAGTAGAGACGTTAGCGCTTTGCAGTTTCTCAGTAACATTGACAAGCTGCATTTTTTTTGCATTATTAACTTCAAGAGAGAGAATAAAAGGAGAAAGGCCGGTGAAGGAACTACTGTTTATAGCTACTATGATGTAATTGAGGAATTGACGTATTATTTATGGCTCTGAGATGCTATCTGAAACCTTTTTTTGGCAAAGCATTAATTCTAACTATGTTATGAACATATGGGAAAAGATTTACACCAAAATATTGCGTAGGAGTCTAATAAATATGAAGATAAAGATCTATCTGCTTTGACCTTACAGTCAAACCTTTATGATCAAATAGCACAATTTTCAGATTTAAGTAAGAAATAAAACATGATGGGGCATGCTGTTATAGGAAAATAAATAACGACGGGGCAGTGTGATGTGTTACCACCCCAACGTCAAAGACTAGACAAATCTTGTTTGTTGTCAGATAAATATACAACTAATTATTCAAGTGTTTAGAGTAGCGTAAACACTGTTGCAATAGTGCCAAGCATAAGCTAGCTAATAACTGAGGCTAACAATTCAGTAGTTAGCGCACAGTTGTTAAGTCTCTATTTGGACAACGTAAAGGCACAGTGACGATGGATATGAGACAAAACTATCAGGAATATCAATGTTTTCCTCAGACGTGTTGGTGAATTATTATGAAAAGCCTCAGTAAGGCTGAAATTACACTGTTAGCATCAACTGCTAACTGAACTGTCATGGGTTCTGAGCCTCTATATTAAGAATCTATTGATTGACGGTTTCTCTTTTGCTCTGTGACAACTTATAATTAGTGTCCATAAGGTAAGGAAAAAAAAATAGACTGAATGTTTTTAGGTAGCGGATGAAAATAGCAGGTTTATTTAAACAAACAATCTTACCCTCGTCGGATCATATAGTATTTTTTCGTGGTGAATCGGTTGAACCGTTCAAGCAGGGGCGCCTCTCGTCGCTTTTTCGCGTCCTGCATGCGTTTCTGGCGCTTGAGGAAGAGCCGTACCAGTGGGTCTGTGGCGTTGACCTCTGACCCCTCATCATCGAGACCGGTTATAAGCGGCTGCAGCTCTGGGGGCAGAGGCTCTGTCTCTAAAAGACAGTTTGAATTGTGCATAAAACAGACATTTTTTTACATTGATTACAGTGATTTTTAGGAATTACTGTAAGCATTTCAATAAAATGATTTAACGGAGGTAAGATCCATGCTACGTTATTTATCATAATTCAATGAATCATCATTGTAGGTCTTATTTTCATCATCAATTCATATGTCTAGTCATTTCCCTAATGCACTACACTACAATCCAAATTAATTCACTAATAAAGCCTCCTAAAGGAAGGGCCATGTTCTGCACAATGCTATGAAATGCCATATTAATAAACGTTTGGTGTCCTTCCTTTAGTTCTCACTGGAGCTACGAGGCTGCGAGCACTGACCTGTCCCGTTGCGGACTTTCTCCTGAAGCTCCAAAAGCTTGGTGAAGTTCTTCTGCAGCGCCGCCTCGGTGGTGTTCACGTAGATGTACATGTAGCAGGACGGGATGTCGGTCACAGTGTACACTTTGTGATATGCTCCAGCAGGAAGCTACGCACACATACAGATAATGTTACACATCTATCAGACGGTAATTAGCCTTAGCTAAAGCTGGTAAGGTATATGCAGATATTCTGTCATATTTTCTTTACGTTACTGGGTGCTGTTGCTGTGAATAAGACAGAAGGGGTGATCTCACTGTTCTAATTAGACATCTACAGCTTTCAGGGTCTGATTATATCATGTGTGTGTGTGTGTGTGTGTGTGTGTGTGTGTGTGTGTGTGTGTGTGTGTGTGTGTGTATCTGTGTACACTGCTTTTACCTGCATCTTTTCTCCTGGAGTGAGTGTATAGTTCTTCTTCTCGTCCACTATCTCCACCTTAACGTTGCCCTGCAGGACCTGAACACTGGTGTTCCCCAGATCTTCGCTCACGTAGTTCTCTAGATGGAGGCCTGCCAACATAATGCCACAAAGGTCAAAGGTCAATGGCAATGAGCACAGTGCACCAGCACCCTGATGCAAACAGCAGGAAGATGTGTTTTCAGGTTCAACCCTTAAAAACAAAAAAAAACCCTGAAATTCCATTTAGTAAATAGCCTAAATTTCGATGTGCTTATATACTGTACGTTAGCATTTCAGCACTAGCCTTATTATAACCAAATCATTTGTTAGTATATTTATGATCGGCCTGCTACTACAGCATTTACAGTAGTTACAGTAGCCTCGCGTAGTAAGATACCTCATACCATTAATGTGACTCGTACAACACAGACACGTGACAGACACACACACACATATATACACATACATACATACACACCTCTAAGAGATTGCATATCATACTCCTGAGCAACTTACGGAGTATGGAGACTAGTGTGTACCTGGGAAGTCAGCTATAAAGACCACCTCAGTCTGGTTGTCCAGTGTCTCCTCAATCTCCTCAAACTTCTTCCTCCACGGGGACAAATCGACCAGCAGGGGCATGAGCCACGGGTTGGTACGAAACGGAGACCAGTCTGCTTTCACGATATCAACACGGGGGTCAAATATCCTACAGTCAGAGCAGAAAAAAATACAACACAATGCTCTATTATTTATCTTCTGCGGAGTTTGGGTCAGATTTCCGAAGCCAGTCATGTATTTATTTGTAGAATCAGAATCAGAGTATGTGTTAATCAATTTTTGTCTGGTTGCTCTTTGTTTTTCAGACTGCTTTTTGTCTTATCTTTTCTCCCCCTAACATTTACTTTATGCCTTATGCTGCGTTCACACCTACAGCACTCAAATCACTCTACAGTGGTGGCTGGTTTGTGGTCCCATCTTTAGTTTACTCCTAGTTGCTATTCGCACAGCTAGTAAGATATAGCTATAAAAATGACATAGCTACAAAACATATGCAAGACCACCCATCTGACTGCAAATTAAAATAAATCTTCCCACTGAGAAAGAGATGTCTTGCCCATTCTGACCACAAATTCTTGCTAAAATTTCGATTCTGGATGGAAGTTGTTTTTACGTGAATTGCACTGTAGAAAACTTTGCTCTAAGGATAAATTTGGGAAGATCAAACAGTCGAAGCTTGTAGCAGCATTGGGAGCCTCACTGACTGGTTCAGGAGATGTGACAGGGAATGAGTACCTGGAACTGAAAAACACGAAAACATGCAACGAATCACAGTAAGGGTAAAGAAGCGTACAAGCACTTCTACGAGTTACTTGCCACATTGCTTTACTTCTCATTGCTTAACATTAAACTCCATTTTTGTGCATCATTTCTGTGGCTAATGGCCGTACCACTTCCTGTTGCTGAAGATCGACATAAATTTTAAAATAGTTGATGGCAAAATTGCATCCAATTACCTCTTTTAATCCTTATATCCTTACCTCTGTTGGAAGCGGTCGTTAATGGACACCCAGATGTCGAAGTAAATCTGGGGGTCGCTGATGTTGTAGTGGGGCAGAGTGCGGCTCAGGCAGGTGGCGTACTGCTTCAGCATGTCTCCGTGATCCTTCCATCTCCGACTCTGGGTAAAAACCTGCAGCGTACCAAATTACACTGTTACTGCGTGGTCTGGAAGGAAGTGGGCAGTTAGCGAGTGTGTTGTTTTGTACGGTGCGGTCCTAAAGTCTGAATCTACTATTAGTAATTAATTGATCAAAAACAAATGCGACATTTGTTTCAGTTTGTACACATTGTCCATGAATCCATGTGTTTCACAAATGGAGCGAGTAGTGGGAAGATTACCCCGGGGTTGAGGTAGCCGATTTCTCCAGTTGCTCCATCTTTGTAGGTGATTTTAACATGCTGGTGGGATCGCGAGTGGACCATCATGTCCCACGAGTAGCCGTACAGCCCGTTAGTCCAGTTATTGTAGCCCTGTAGAGACCCAGAGATAAATACATCAGCATTTGAAATAACATCTGATGTGTTACATGTTTTATTCACAATCTAATAAACCGTAAGTGAGCACAGACATGACTCTATGCAGGCTAAATGTTCTTTGCTCAGTGTATAACAAAAAATAAAAAGCAGACAGTAGAGACCATTGAGACAGAAAGAAATTACTTTTGTAATAAAATGGGAATAGGGCAAGAAAAACTGCTCCGCGATGTACACGATGGTGAAGATGGCGGCCATCTTGTGTCTGAGGCGTTGTTTGGTGGGTTTAGGGACTGTCTGCGTGTCTGTTCGCTCGGATGAGCTGCTTGACAGGCTGGGATACAGACATGAGGTGCTCGGTTGAGGAGGCGGAGTCGCCATGGGCAGGACGGGCCAAAGGAATTCTGGGAAGTTGCTGAAGAAGCGCCTGGGCCAGTCGGCATAGCAGAACAGGGAACTTGTGGCCAGCATGGTGTAGGAAAACATTCCTGCATGGGTTAAAAAAAATGATGTGAGCATCATCAGAAGAATTAGGCTTAAGGTTACTTTAGATGTATTGAAAAGACCCAACATATCCTCTACTTGTCTCATTTATAAGCTTTATATTAGTATATATTGTATAAATCCTTTGTGTACGTAGATGTGTGTGTGGAGTTGAAATGAGACATGGAGGGAGACATCTCTCAAGCAAGCCAAACATCATCTCTGTAATATAATTATATAAAGAAGTACAGTGGATCATATTAATCTTAGAACGGCATTGAACTGTTGATCATCTGTTTTAACAGACCTGATTAAACTCGTGATTAAAGGATAAATGGTTCGTGACACTGAATTGCACATTACTGCTGTCCTCTGGGAAAAGTGCTCTATAGATCAAGTAGCCACTTTCTGATGATTAAAAGCCATCACTTTTATTTTCTAGACTAAAATATATCTTTCCCAAGTAAACTTAAACAACAGCAACGTATAAACAAGAGTTCTTGTATATATGAAGGTATATGAATCTGACCCACTGTGTTGAGCCTCTTACCGATCTCGAAGAGTTGCGAGTTCATGCAGTGAAAGTAGGAGACGAAGAAGATGGCGTACGGACGGGTGGCGTCGAAAAACAGCAGATAACCACGGCACTCTAGGTCTTACTCGGGCGGTGGTACCTGGTGGTAGTCTGACTAGTTGAGGTGTCCGTCCTAGTGGGATTAAAAACAAAGTGGGATTCATATTTTAATGCTGTTATGGACGAGATCAGCTGATCAGCTGAACAGATGAGAACAAGCAAAATCCCTACGAATGCAACTAAACATCTTAAACCTATTAAAGTATCGTAAAAGTTAACGTTTAACAAAAAATTAAATGTACAGAATTTTCCCCTCACATCACAGATGCATATGAAAAAGACGTACAAAAGTAAAGACGCAAACAGACGTGAAACATTCACTATATTTCTGTGGTGATTTTGTTTTTCACAGTGAGAGTCTTACTTTACTGCGCCACCTCAGTACCATTTTTAACATGTCCTGGCCATTTCCCCTTTGTGGGAACGCCATCTTAGGGATCACTGCATTTGGTTGAGTCAAGTTTATTAAATTGACCACTTAGAAGGGTGTGTGAGCAAGTCCATATAAATCTAGGATTTAGGAGCAGAACGTGCCCAGAACTCATTGTGATTTGATGCAATTTCTTTTTTGGATCTGAAACAATGCCAGACCTTTTTTCAGTGCAAGGGAAAGCACATTCTTATTTTAAAACCTGCTTCCCATTCTTCCCTCCTCCGCAAATGACTGTGACTAATGTGTTCCAAGTTTTAAGTGGAAGTTGACGAGTAATGAAGCAGGGCGTAGTTCTTTGTCACATATTCAGTGGTATTTCAAATTATTAGTCCTATTCCGAGCTTTATAAAAAGGCCGAAATGTTATCTGAGTCACCTGAAAGGGTCAAACAGCCAGTGATGAGCCAGATATTTCATGGAGTAACCCTCCACCCAATCAGCATCCAGCTTCTTCACCCCAGCGATGAAGTAGACTATGAAGATCTGCCAAGCAAGCGAAAAAATTTTTGTGTCATGTTAGACGATAAAAATGACGCATTGCAAACTCACATGATACACGTCATGTCAGAGGAGTGGCACTGATAAAAAATTAATCTACTGAAACACAAACCTGCGTTCTGAGCAGAGTGTAATTCCACAACGGCACATGTGCGTTCCTCTTCCTGGGGTTACGGAGTCCATCGATTGACCTGCAGACCAGCACAAAAGCCCATGAATGAGATTTCCTTCTCAGAAATTCAACACCGAAACACTCAAAGCTAGAACGCATTATTACCAAAACAGCAGCTAGTGGCACAGGAAGGATTAAAAAGTTTGCAGGTGAGAGTGAGACAATCCTGCACATTATTTCTCACATAATATATTTTTTTATTAATGATAAGTGACTCTTTAAACAATTAGCTTTCTATGAACCTGAGTAGCACACAAAATGTGCTTATGGAACATGACTTTACTGGGAATAGGAATGAGGTTTGACGTCTCACTTATCGATCTGTGGAGAAGAGGCAGAGGCGACATTAGAAAATATTATTCTGCTGCAGACTTCTATCTACGTCCGTCGTCTCACCAGTATCTGCTGCCGTCCATCAGCGTAAGCTGGAAGCCGATGAGCCCGTAGAGGTACGAGTGATTGTTCCAGGCCGTTTTGTCCAGGAAGAAAACGTACCAGTAGGTGGAGATGAACATGAGGCAGGAGAGGCGGTAGAAACAGCCGAGCATGATACCAACAGCGCCTGTATAACACACACACACACACACACACACAGGTGGTTTTGATCAGCCATTTGCACACTTGATCATATGACATGAGCCTTGAATAAAATACTAGTTATTTTACTGATAACACAATAACTTTGCCTAATGTTAGCTAGCTTGCTATAAAGCTTAGCTGTTTCTTTAAACTACAATATAATAATTAGTCTATTGTTAGCTAGCAAACTTAGCTAGCTAGAGGATTTACCTAATAGTATTGGTTAAATACTGACCTAACAAAGAACAAAATCTAAATTAGTTTGCCTCATGTTAGCTAGCTATTCATTTCACCTTCATTTAGCCTACATGATTAGATCGTTTTCCTGAAACAAGCTGGCTTGTTGGAGAATTTAATTAATAGTTTTAAACTCAGAATTAATTTTGAATTAGTTTGCCTCAGATTAGTTAGCAAACATAGCTACATATTTACCTAGCCTATATGATTAAATAATTTTCCTGAGGTAAACTAGCTTGTTATAGGTTTTACTTAATAGTTTTAAACACAGAGCTAAATTTAAATTAGTTTCTCTCATGGTAGCTACATTGCTATCGAACTTGTTGCACTTTAGCACCATTAAATTCCACATTAATTAGAACTTTATATAAATATATGTAGTTGGTAAACATCATTCATTCAATAAAATAGTTTGCCTAATGGCAGCTAGCTTGATAGCAATATAACATCATGTATCATATCCACTATCTAGCTATTAGCCAAGCTAATCATTTATCTGGCTAACATTAGCCTAGTGCAGCATTTAGGTAGCAGGCTAGCTTAGCTAATGTTGCTAAAGTACTATATAGTGTAATTAAAACCAGTGAAGGAATATTTGCCTTTAATGTTTCATGTTTTCACATTTATCTCTATCTAACTTTATAATAAATGTGATTTACGTATCATATATATGTTCTAACTCATTAACAGTACAGATGTATCCCTAGGACTGTCTCTGGACATGTTGTATGTCTTATTCCATGGAGAAGTGACAGAACACACTAAGGACAGAGGTGAGAACACTCCCTGGTTCTCCTTGCTGTAGGCCTCTTCCCTTTTTATCTATTTCCCCATCCCTTCTCTTCTTCTTCTCTCCTCTCTACACAAGCTTGGCCTTTCCAATGTTTGGACTGGACTGGTTTAGACTTTCTGAACTTATACATCTGTTGGTGAAAAATCTGATGTGAAGATACTCCGAGCGATACTCCATAAATAACAATGAATATCAGTTAAATCTTTTTGTTGTTGTTGTTGTTGTTTGTCCCCATCCTCCCGGCCACGGATGGCTGTGGCATCGTCAGGATTCGCTACATGATATCAGATATTAAGGTGAAGTAATGTTATCATTAGCTAATAGCTGTGAGTTAATGATTAACACAGAACTCATGAGTTAATGGGTTAAACTGTCAGCGCTGTGGCCTTTAGGACTGAAACGGAAGAGCAGAAATAAACTCACTGACCGAGGAACATCACCAGATAGACAAGGTACATCCAGTCCATAGGCAGAGGCTCCAGGAAGTTGAAGAGAGGGAAGCGGCACACAGGAGCCCCGTCCAGGTATTTATAGTCCAGGTGACTGAGGCCGCGTTCCTGCGTGATGTCCACGGCCATCAGCATGCCTGCAAATAACACAGCAGTGTGTTCATTAGCACAACTACACACCTGTGAGAGGAGGAAGTAGCTAGAAGGAACCTCGAACCAAATCATGACGCACTAAACCAAGACGTTTCCATCAGGAAATGAGGAATCCCAAAGGAAATCTTGGGACGTTTGCTCAAAGTTGTATTTAGTTTATTTGAGTCTGTGGCACACGACCATTAAATTCATCATAAACATTTCAGTATAAATATATCTGATGTGTTTCAGGGTGTTCCTTTAATGTCTGGATTAAACCCATTTCATTCAAATGACCAGTTAGACCTCTTGGCTGTGCTTCACAGACCCCACGCAGAACCACTGGACGAACTGTCCAGGTGGAGAACACTCTAGAAACTTCTCAGCACTCAAACAAATGTGTGGATTTACTGGGGACTTGAATCAGATTACTTGCTTCCTGCTTCCTGAGTGTGAAAGACCTCAATCAGGTCTAAAATCATGGGAACACCGGCTCACCAAAGAGGCAGCGGAAGATACCGAGCGATGCCGGGTCAGTGGGGCGATTCAGGAGGCAGACGAAGCGGTGCCATGAGGACAGATCCTCCTTCTCAAAGCCAAAGAGACGCTGCATTCGGCTCCTGACCTGTGGGTCTGTGGCTGCTCTGCCTCCTCCATTTCCTCCACCTGATGCTTTGGGCTGCTTAGTAGGTGGAGCACCTGTGATTGTAAGCAAAGCAGTGGGGATATTAGGTTTATCCTCTGTGTATAAACAGCTCCTTAAGTAACACACACACACACAAACCCATCAACAGGAAATGGTGCAGAAGATCATAATTTTGGAATGATCACATTTAATGTGCTAGTCAATAAGTTATTAAAGAGGAACTAGCTAATAAAAATAACAGTATTCATTGAATATGTAGAATGTTAATTTTATAATACCCAGGTGCGCTGCAGTTGTTTACCTGCGCTCGTGCCCGCTGCCATTGTACCCGCGTGCACCGGATGTTGAAATCACGGCGCGTGGCTATTCTCTGGACACGTAAACCGATGGTCTACGTGTCAAACGGCAGTACTACCTGAACTCCCTTTATTTCCTTCCTACCCGTATTATGACAAATCCCGCCTTCGTTCATTCCAACAGGCTAACACTACTGTTGCTAGCTAAAAAGATACGTCGCGGCCTCCGCCATATTGGAAAGGTCCTCGCAGGAATATGTTCAATACATCCTCACACAATTTGCTATCTTGCTAAGGTCAGAAGTATTTTATTTTAGATACCTCAGTTATTCCAACCAACAAATAAAGTGTACATAGTAAATTCAGACCAGATAAATAATTTACGTTTCCGTAGCAACAACGGAACACGACAGAACTTTTAATCAGTATACCTTTATTATGTTGGTAAATGTTCCGTCGTGTTTCGTTGTTGCTACGGAAACGTAAAAAAGACGTCTCAATTGTCCAATCCAGGGGTCGGAAGTGAGGCTAAGCTAACCAATCACAGAGCAAGAGGCGGGGCTGTCCCTGAATACGGGTAGGGGGTAAAACGCACAGTAGGAACGTAAAATGTACTGATATTGCCACGTTGTTTGTACATGGCTAATTGCTTAATAAAAAATAANGGCTGGTGACAGGTGAAAAGCCACGCCCATTAAACGACCGTTGTGTCTCAACAGTGCCTCTTGTGGTTCAAATCGGTGATAACAATACAGTTTTCAGTATTTAAACGTATTCATATTAAAACAAACAAACAAAAAAGAAATCGACATAAAAATTTTTTTTGCAGCACTTCTTTTATAACATTTCTTTACTTTTACACCCTTTAACTGCATATTAATATGGGAGAAAATCATGTGAGTACCGGAGCATTCGGGCCCTCACGACCAGACTGTGCAATAGTTTCTTCCCTCATGCTATCAGACTCCTCAATACCTAGAACTGGACTGAAGGAA
>JAKKZN010000017.1:17720617-17734715 GCA_033441825.1 Pangasius elongatus
TGACAACTGCTTTGGGAGTGAGTTACACCCTTTATCTATTAATGTCTGAGAATTAATATGCATCAAAGCTAATCGATGGTGCTACACATAGTAATAAAGATTAATTCATTTTTTTATTATTATTATTTTTTAACAGAGGCTGTAAGAGATCAGCCGGAGCAGAAGTTTAACCCCACTGTCTCTCCAGTCAGTGAAGGTGAGACAGTGTGGAGCATAAACTCCTCCACAGCCACCAGATGGCCCTGAAACCTAGAGATATGCCTTTAAAAGCTGATCACATAAGAGCTTGGATGACTTTCCATCAACTGTCTTGTTTTCTTTTACCTTCTACATTTCTATAACAACCAGTTTTTCATTTCATTCTTGCAGAAATAACACGAGACGCTGAGACTCAGAGTACAAAAGAGGAGAAGACTGAAGGTAAGACATCTTAACAATCATACCATATACTGCATATAACAATATTATCATCACGGACTCTCTGAAACATCGTCTTTTCTCTCAACATGCCAGTGTATTACATCTAATTGCTTTAAAAAGGAAGAAATGGCTTTCTTCAGAATTAAAGTTTAGCTTTAAATGTAATTTTGAATTTGAATGCAGTGCTGCGATATAGTGATAGCAAAGGATTTTATTCATAAGGACTACTTTATAAAACAATATTGGACGTCTTATATAAGTATTATAAGTAATGGATGTCTCACTCACCTAAAAGCCTTGATACGTTGCTTCAGATGGCATCATTAGACTTAATCAGGGGTTCCCAAACATTTTTTGTCAGTTGATCGTTAATTATTTGCCTTCAGTCAGCCTTGAGACTTTTGCTAAGCTAATGTTAACTCAATGGCAAAACTTGTTACTTCAAGCATGTTACTTTTAAGGTTGTGAAATATATGATCATTTTTACTATTTTTGTCTTTTTATTACGACAATTTTCAAATTGTTATAAAAATTAATTTGACAAAACATTCCACCATGAACGCTTAGGCCCACTGTGCATCATATTTGCTGGAAACAATGCTTAAAATTTGTGTTAAAGATACTTGGTGTTCTTCAGGGATCTGTTCGTGGTCCATTTGGTCCGAACTGATGTTAAATATAATTTACATTGTTTTATTTTCTTTTCTTTAATTGGTTAGATTAGGTATTAATAAAGAAAATATATGTATATGCTTGAGACATATAAAAGTGCAATAGTTTTCATAATATTTTTCATTTCTTTCTAGTAGAAATAATGTGGAAAATGATGTAGAAATGATAAAAAATAATAGTTTATGTAGCTAAAGAAAAGAAAAAAAAGTTTGGAAATCTGCCTGCCTTCCCAATGTCCCTTCACATCCTCAGCAATCGTTATGAGGAGAAGCTGCCTGGTTATAGAGCTGTAATTCGGCTTTCAGGCAGCTGAACGTCCGAGTGCACTTGAAGGTCAAGTCATGACAGTCCTTGCTAATGGTAAATCTAGTTAGAATGCTAATTCCAGTTGAGCCATTATAAGTTTTGGGGCGGAGCTTGGTGTAGATGGGTGGAAATGGGGGCGGGTTAAATGAGTAAAAAAAAACAAATTCAAATCTTATTCAGCTCCATCCATTTAACCATTAGAGAACTATTTTTTATGAATCTTACCGAATGCACCTTTAAAATACAACATATGTTTCAACATATGTTTTGGTAAATGATTAAAATTGTGCTCTTCTTCTTGGTCCTTTTGCTCCAATGTGATTTCATTTCTATCACAGTCTCATGAAAGCCTGCAACACCACCCACCAGGTTGGGAAACTCTGACCGTAATAATCTCATCTCGAATTAGTTAAATAGCAGCAAAAGTTCACATTTAGACTTTAGAGAGTCTCCAAGATGGCCGCCTCCATAACGTTCCAGTATTCAGCAACATACACAGCGACATTTTGTTCATGTTTTTAGATGTACAGTACGTCTGACTGTATCCTAAACCACATGAGCGAATCTGTGGGACATTAGTGAAGAGGCTGGAATGTACAGACAATATTTTTTGTGGCAGATTTCCATACAGTGCCACACAAAGCAACACCAAAAATACAAACATCAGACACCAAACATCGTCTTTGCTAGCCTTTCACGCTCTGAGTGAGGAGACAATCGTGTGAATCTGACTTTTTAACAAGACTATATCTTTCATATCAGCCAGAACATGCCTCAGTCATGGGGAAAGTGCTTTAAATGGGTTAGCTGTGTGCGTGTGTGTGTGTGTGTGTGTGTGTGTGTGATGGAAATGTAACCAGAGCATCTGATTGACAGATGAAGGAACTGAAGCCAGAGCAGAGGTGCGAGCACAGACTTTGAGTAAGAGCGGTGGGGTTTTTTATTCATTTATTCATTTATTTATTTATTTATTTATTGGTAATAGAGTGTGTAAGTGATGTGAGATTTGTGTTACATAGTAAAAACATGATTATATTTCCTCAGACATGGCGGAAGAAGACAGTGAGGAGGCAGAAGGTGAGGAAGTGATGTGTAGTAACCACTCAGAGGGCGAAAGTGTGTAACTGGAACGAAAGATAAGCCTAAAACGCTGAAAAAACAGAGGGGATAACTTTTGTAATGAATTTCCAGATGCATGTTATATATATATATATATCTTCTAATAATTAAAATACTGAATTGTGGGAAAAGTGTATGTGTAGGTGGGAAAGTAAAAGATAGGGTGCATGGGACGCCATTACCATTACATTTTAATGGGATGAAAATGAAACTCCGTCTTTGTAACATAACACGATTTTATTTTTAATATTGCGCCCCCTTTAGTACAAATTGAAAATGGGTCATTTTAATCTAACGGAAATCAAGTTAAAAATAAAAGTTAAATAAAGTTACAGTGTGAAGCTATGCATTGTCACAGGTTTAAACGTTTTTCATTGGTCCGATTTTTATGATTAGATTTCTATAATCTGGAATAATTAAAAATAAAAGGAATAATCTAATTATTATTCTGGAATAATTAGATTATTCCATGCAAAATCTGTTATTTTGAGAAGAATCATCTTCTTTAAACATTTTTCTTCTTCAAAACCAGATTTACTAAAAAAAAAAATAAAAAAAAAAATGTGGAAAATTTTACTCAATAATAATAATATCAGTTATTTAACTGTTTTTTTTTTCACATTTTTCACAGCATTTTTTATTGCACATTGTACATTATAACCCTTCTCGAATCTAACTCAACCCTTTACTGCACATTGTTGCCATATGGCAACAATTTACAAACTACCCCTCTAAAAAAAAATTTTAATTTTTTAAATATATTTTTATTTCTTGAACTAATTCAAGAAATAAAAATCCATAAATGTAAATATAATAATTCATGCAGTAGAGGGTTAATCAGTGAAATCAGCTCTTCGTAAGCTTCGTTACTCGTCGTGAGTTATAAATATGACCCTGATATCTAATCAGTGCAAACTTTATCTGCGCTCACTGATTAAGAAACCAAACAGTAGTGAAGATTAAAATGGCACTGGAGCGAAATCTCAGACAGCCATCACTTATCTGTGTAATTTACCTTAACGGCGGTTTTGATTTTAAAAGAGGCTTACATATTAGCTACGTGATTATATCATTACGTCTGTTAATAACAGACCTGTGCTGTGATACACACACGGTGGTAGACCTGAGGCCTCCTCTAAACGTGACCTCTCAGTGAGCGGAAGCCTCACCACTCCGTCAGTCCTGCACATATATACAGATGGTGTTACAGAGAGAGAGAAAAGTGAGCCGTGGTTTGAGCAGTTTGCTGTGCCGAGGCTGGATTTAGCCGTTTACACACGCCAGACTGATTTCTTGGTGAAATTGTTAACTCTGTTTCTGTTTGCAGAACGGTTTGACATCGAGGTGCTTAGACATGCAGGTACGTACAGAAAATAATATAATAAATCTGAGATGGAAAGTTAAATGGCAAAGATATTACATAAAGCTAAAGAATAGATGATGAAGTTTCACGAAACGTCCCGCTGAGTCTCGACTAAACATCCAGGACTGATCCAGTTTGGTCTGAATTTAATGAGCGCTTAAAATGGCGGACGTTGTTGTGTTCTGGGTCAGTCCTGGTTCAGCTTCTTTTGGACCCTAAATATGTGTTTTTGTTTGAATTGTTATGTACGGATGTGAATGTGAATGTGAATAAAGCACTTGGGCGTGTGCTGTTAGAGGAATACAATCAACAGTGCTGCGGTGCGATGTGAAATCCTAACGTGGAAGTGAGGCACTGTTACTGAAGTGCTTTATTCCTCTTATACTGCAAGGAATTTGGCAACAATTACACTACGTTTTATCCATTTATGAATGTGTTTTTTTAATGTTGCGGGACATCCACGTGACAGCTTGTCACGTTACACAGAAACAGAATTTAAGCCGTGCATCTTCATCGTCATCTTCATCGTCTTTTAAATGTTTTTGTGCTCATGGGTAGCTCCAGGGCAAATAAATAAATAAATAAATAAATGGCTTGACTTATTTACAACATTGAGTTTGAAGGGAAAATTCTGCATTATACATTTTATTTTTTTTTTGCCAAACTGTTCGTTTAAGCTTCATATCAAACCTAAATGAAGGAAATATATATATATAAATTGGAAAAAAAGAAATCCACCTTTAATGTCCACTTATTTAAACACCACACTTATAAAAAAAAAAAAAACATATAAAGTGTTCCACATTGTCAGAGATTTTATTTTAAGCACACAGACAGTGCTTTTCTGGCTCGGTGGTTTGGGTTGAGACTGTCGGAGAAGCTGTTTGTTGGTTTTATTGGGCCGCAGCGTCAGACTGCAGTGCTGCTGCTGCTGCTGCTGCGAATGTGGGCCAGAAATCGAGGCCAGAGCTCTCTCTCGCTCTCTCTCTCTCTCTCTCTCTCAGAGCTGCAGCGACACACCACACCACACCTCTCGCCTTGATTTATATCTCCTGCATCGTCCTGGTTTATTTCGGGACTGAAGATGCATTGTTACAGCGTCAGTGAGGAGGAGCAGAGCGAGCGAGGCGTCGATGAGCGGAATCAATCTCATCTCTGACGGCTAAATTTAGTCAGCTGTAGGTTCACAGTTAGTATCAAGTCTAATGTGTGTATTAATAATGAAATTTATTCACAGCAGGTGAAAGAGACATGGCTGTGGAGTAAGAGGAGCCTGTTTACGCCTCATGTACCTGCTGAAGAAACACATGAGGAACCTATTATACTCAATAAAGAAATGGTACACTTAATTCCAGCCTCACCGTCTGGTCTGTGGTGTGTAACTCACACTTTAGTAATTCATACAAGCACCAAAGTATTTGAAATTGAATTATTTAAAAGATGTAGCATTAGCAGGACTTTATATATTTTGTTGTTTTATTATAAACTATGCTTCCGTTTCTTTTTTTTAACCTACAGTACACATCTTGGTGCCGGATTCTTATTTTAAAGCCTTTAAGACTGAGACGAAATCCCAAATGGCTTCCTATTCACTATACATGCTCACTACATAGGGTGTAAGAGTGGTTTTACAGCCCCTAGCTCTATACTACTGTCACTAATATAGTGTAATATTTGCTCAGTATTTATTAGAAAGAGCCATAATTTAAAAAACGGATATTTTCTATAAATCATTTTCCTACATAAAGTGACCCAGGACTTGTTACACACCTGCGTTAGGTGACTAAACACACACTGAATGTGGATTTTGCTATAAAGATTGGAACAGCATTTGAAAGGCCAGGCCTGCTAGACAGACACTGATGTTAATATAACTGCAAGCTGACATTTTAACATAGAAAGTTTAGGATTAAAAAGCTTCAGTGCCTCCAGTAAATTCACATCATGGTACACATTTGCTTAATGTGCCTGCTGTTTAAAGTCTATAGTGTGATTATACGGGGGTCCAGGGAAGGTTTTAGTACTCTGAAAGTGTAAGAATTGGGGTAAAAGTTAGGCAGTTATCACATGTACTTTATCAAAGAATAACAGACAAAAGCATGTAGGCTAAAATAGCAATAAAGTCAATGAGGCAAATTTCCCCCAAAAAAAGCTTTTTATTTATTTTTTTTTCCCAATCTCATTTTTTGTCCAAGACAAAAGAGTACATGTTTACAATATACACACCAATAGATCTCTTTGGTACCTAAAAAAATAAAATAAAATAAAAAAACAGAACAATATTAAGGCAACTACAGCAAATCTAAAGGTCAAAATGCACGGCAGCGAAATCGCCACTCGCTCACTAACGCAGGTTTTACAGCAGTAACTGCGCGGCCACTATCGGTCCAACAGGGGGCGCTAAGAAAAACCCAGTATAAGAAAAGAAAAATCTCCAGGTGGAGCTCCTTGCTCCATCAGAATGCCTGCACACCCCTGCTTAAAAGAAAGAAAAAAACACAAAAAAAAAAACAACACACCATAAGATGGCAGATAGTTAACCGATTAGCATGTTGTGCTAATCACTGTGTGGTGTGACTATTCCTTTAAAAAGCAGCGTCTCGTATCTAACCCTGGCGTGTCCTCATACACACACACACACACACACTACGCGTTAGCGAAGAACGGCAGGCTCGCCTGGTTTATAAAGGATTAAACAGGCAAGCTGAAGCTTAGCAGGAATAGCATGTGATGCTAACAAGAAGCGCCGCGCCGCGTGATCGGACGCCATCAAGTTTTACAGGAGAATGTTAAGGTCGTGTCTGTAGCGTGAATAAAAAAGTTTCACGCCTTTTCATGTTTTACTTTAGATGAGTGTTTACACACTGGTCCTGAAGCTACCATCACCATGTGGTGCCCAAAATCGCGCTGAAAGGAAACGCCCCTTTTCCCTGTGGCTCATTTGCATAAATTAGTTACGACTAGAGCTGGCGATGAGCCAAAAAGTTTCGTTGTAATGTAATTTTAATTGATCAAAATTTTAGTATTGTTGCTAGTTTTGTTGTGTTTAGAGAATCCAAATTTAACTTTACTTATTTTTCCCCTCTGCTCTCAGCAGCCAATCAGAGCAAGCAAGAGGGTAGAAATGAATATGATTGGTTAGTCAAGGCAAACTGAAATGGAGTTACTTTCTGTTAAATACCACCAGGGTAAATTCTGTGTACATTTTGCTCAGATGATATCCCTGCCATCCCTCACGTGGGGAAATAAACGAAAGCTATGGGTTTAGTGGTCCCGCGTTCATCGCAAGCGATATCAGCATACTGAAAATCTGCCCCTCGTTGCAAGAGATTCCTTTAGAAAACGGCACCGATTCAGCCAGGAGAGTCTGTTCAGATAAAATTAAAGGTCATTATGAAAGGCTGCTTCGTATCAGACTGGTCTCTGGTAGCATAGTTACACTTCTTCAGCATTCAACAAGAGCGCTGCATGGCAACGCAACACAAAGCGCGGAAGCACCATACGGAGCCTGGAAACATTTAGAGGACGTTTCATTAATCTGAGTGCGGCCAGACGCAGAGGGCTTACTCGAGGACACGGAGCTTCTGACCCAGAGCTTATATTTAAGAAAAATTAAAGCTACCCGGCCAGAACAGTCTAATTTACACCTGCGGAACTGATTAGCAATCTGATCATGACTCCTGCTAGAAAGCCGACTTCCCCCCCCCATGTGACTATTATTGACTGATTTTTTTTCCCTCTTTTTTTTTTTTCTCTCAATGCAAAGCCAACGTTCACAATTATTTCATTAACTAAAAAAAAAGCCAATAGGGTAATACAATAAGTCTTCTATTAAAGGTGGGATGATGTGTCAAAAACATATCACGATACTTTAAAAAAAAAAAAATAATAAAATAAAAAATTTGAGTTTTGTGAAAATTCCAGCAAAACAGTAGTGCTACTTTTAAACATCAACGTGAACAAAATTTAACATTTACAAAAGAAACGATTCTAACATCCAAACAGTTCATCTTTGCTGCGAGTAACAACGGAGCTGATCTGCGTTCCGACAGTACAGACGACGTGATTTAGTGCAAGACGGAGATTATAAGGACGCGTTTTCCATCACTATATCGTTTTTTCAAATGAAAAGAAATAAAGGGATCAGTGCATTTCTAGATCCAATGTGTGAGAATGATTCAGCAGAGATACGGCAACAATTTGGGGAGGAGAGAGGGAAGGGAGGAGGGGGAAGAAAAAAAAAAAAAAGAAAAAAAAAAAAAAAAAAAAGAAGTCAGTGTATTTGGCTGAAAAACACTGACAGTGATCTGGGACGTCCTGAAATGCATCACAAAGCTCCCACATACAGGCAATTCGCCTTACGTCAAATAAGATCAAGGGAAGCATCAGGACCTGCGCGAGCACTTCTCACAAACGCTCAACAGATCATTACAAGGAACGGAAAGAAAATCCAAACAGACCAGTGACCCTGTTTACGTCTAAAGTACCGCTCTGGGCAGAGGGCTGTCTCAGTGAATCAGTTGTAATGAAGTGTATAAAGGTGTGAGAAGGCGGCTAATACTGCACTGCAATTGTTCTCCCCCCCCTCCACCCACCCCATCATCCGGAGAGAGTAGGGGTGGGGGGAAGGGAGGGGGGTTTGGAGTTGAATAGTTATATGTACATAATTACATAAAAAAAATTTTAATCAACTATTTACAAAAAAAAGTGAGTATGTGTACATGGCAACGATTCATCTATTTAGAAAATGAAAAAGAAAAAAAAAATATGAAGAAAATATAATTTCTTCCTGCTCCCTTGGCATGTGAACCCTGGCTGAATCGTCAGCGCTGCAAGCTAAGAAACACGAGAAAAGGAAAAGAAAGGAAAAATATTCATCGACTTTTAGGCCCAGTGAAGATGGATATCAGAGCTCTAAAGGTAGCGAGAGAACAGCCTTCTCTCTTGCTTTCTTAGCTGCGAACGGCGGAAGCTACACTACAGCAGGAGGCTCGGAGGCTCGGAGGCTTTAGAGAATGACGTAGGTGAAGAGGGCCATGATGGCGGCGCTGATGAGACCGGAGATGGGCACGGTCACAAACCAGGCCATGAAGATGTTGCGGAAAAGACGCCAATCTACGGCTTTTCGGGAGCGCAGCCAACCCACGGCTACCACAGAACCCACCTGAGAGAGAGAGAGAATATGGTAATTAGACACAATACCCATTCACCATCAGGCTAAAAAAATAATAATACGTTTTTTTAATTAAATCCTAAAATTAAACAATGGAAATGGGTTTGAAATTTTTTTTTGGAACTGGAAATGTTTATAATATTTGTAATGTAAAAGATACTGCAAGTGATTTTTTGTAAGTCAATGTAAGTGATTTTTTTTGTGCAATCTGCCATGCATTTTCCATTTTTTTTTCCTGTTACGTGACAAATCATTTTAAAACTCAGAAGCAGAAGATGCCTCCTCCACCTCCACCATCAGATCTAGACTGATATCGACTGACACTCACTTAAAAGAGACCAGTAACCTTCCATTTAAACAATCAGTAATATTAAACACGGAGGTTAACTTCAGCTCCCGCATGTCACATGGACTCGCTGCTCATTGTTCCATGTTTACTTTACATCTTGTGACTGATTTGTGTTTTTATTATACTCGGTAGTAGTCTATTTGGACAAACCTGAATTAAATCAAACATTGGACCATAAACAGCAGCTTAATCTGCTTTGGTGTGTGTGTGCGTGCAAGTTAAGAAAAAAAAGCAAATAAATACTTTCAAAAATAGAAAGGGCATTGTGTTCGTTATAAGAAAAGATAAGAAAATGTAAACAGCAAAAAGAGGTTTTATGAGGTGAAACACTCTCTCACACACACACACACACACACACACACACACACACACACACTGGGTGTGTGTGTGTACCCTGTAGTTATCCTCCCACACTGCAGTCTGGACTTCTCCACCCCATTCAAATGGACCTGTGCCATCAGCCTGCTTTGCATCAGCTTGTGTTTGCATAGTGTGTGTGTGTGTGTGTGTGTGTACACATCTCGCTCACCTTGCAGTGGGTGGTGGAGACGGGCAGACCGATGTTGGAGGCGACGACCACAGTGACAGCTGAAGCCAGCTCGATGCTGAACCCACTGCAAAGGCAAGAAGACCGAGTTCAGAACAATACAGCGGAGTGAAAACGCTACAGAGTGTGGAGACGCGTCTCGAAAACATGTCTTAGAAAGGCAAAAAATAAATAAATAAATAAATGTTACATTCAGAATGTAACAAAGCTCAGAAAAGAAGTGAAAAAGGAGTATGAAAGAATAAAATTAAAATAAGCATGAAAATAAAAACAAGGAAGAAAAGAGAACAGGAAAGAAAAGAGAAAGAAAAAAAAGGACAAGACAGAAAATGAAAACAAGCAAGCAAGGGAAAGAAAGCCACAATAAAACAAACAAAGCAAGAAAAAAAGTACAAGAAAACAGGGCAAAACAAAATTTAAAGGACTAAAGCAGGTAAAAGCAGCTGTGTATAAATGATCAACAGTACACAGAAATGAACACACACACACACACACACACACACACACACACCTGGAGGGAGTGATGGGAGTGAGGTCTCTGCCCATGGTCTGGATGACTCTGCGGCCCCAAACCCACAGGCCGATGCAGATGCCCACTCCTCCATACAGCAGCAGCCACAGGGGGGTCGGAGCGCTGGACTCCACAGAGCCGCTCTGATAAACCAGCCACAGCGCCACCAGCGGACCGATAGCGTTACTGCACGAGGGGTGACAGACACGCAACAGGACATCAGGCTTAAGCACACAATCCTGAAGGACGGTTTTTAAGAGCATGCATGCAGGTTTTTGTTTACTGTCCCGATTACGTTATGCGACCGGTACACAATGAAAATATAAGCTTGAGCAAGAGCTAAACAAGAAAAACTGGAGATTACACGGTTACATGGAATTAAATTACTAACCCTGTGGGGGGAGGGGGGAGACACAGATCCAAAAGATAGAGATTACTAGCAGGCTATGAGTATCTTACATCTTATTTTGTTTAAAGTAGCTCAAAAAGTTCACCATTTTACTAAAAAAATAAGTTGCAATGAAGTGCAACATCAAACATGTTTACACAGAGTGAAAGCATGGGACCTATTTCATTTAATTTTTCACAACTAGCTACATCTTTTAGTAATTACATGACCTCCAAGGAGTATTGATTAGCAATACGAAGTGTCACTCAACACTTGACCGAGCTGCTGTCTGACTCAAACAAAACCAACCAGGTAATCAGGAGTCTGATTTGCATTCAGTGCATTAGACCTGAAACTCACCTGACGTCATTTCCACCGTGAGCGAAGGAGCCAAAGCAGGCGGTGAGAATCTGCAGGAACTGGAACAGCACGGAAACTTCGGGTTTATCCGCCTCGGCCCTGTCCTCCTCCAGCGAGCTGCTGTTGCTTCCTCGGTCCTCCTCGGGCACCTCGAGGGTCACTTCTCCGTCTCCCAGGCCGTCTTCGGGGGCGCCGTTCTCAGCCACAGCGTTGCAGTAGCTCGTGTAGCTGTCCATGCGGATCCTCTTGCGCTCTTGCACCTTGTCCTTGTCTCCGTCCTCGGAGGCGCGGAAGTCCGAGTCTCGGGGCTTGAACTCGCCGTGGAGGCCGATGATGGCCATGGTGTAGGAGGTGTAGCTGTTGTTGCGGCGGATGGGCCGGTCTCCGCCCTCGCCCATGCAGTCGCCCACTTTGGCGAGGTGCAGCTTGTGGAGCAGGTCCTTGTAGAGACCCGAGTCTTTGTGGACAGTGTGGTACTGACTGTAGCCGTTGCTGGGGACGTGGGTGGGGCCGGTGTTGAACTGAACGTGGACTGATTTGGGAGCTGTTTGAAAGAACGAAAAAAATATATATATATATTTTTTTAAAAATCAAACTCTATGACAGCACTGTGACCCAATCTCAGATTAAAAATTATTATTTTATACAATTTATTGCACTGCAATACATTTCCTTCTCATCTGTACTGTGATTATAGCCCTCTACTTTATGGTGGAAGACTTAGGGCTGTAAAAAAAAAAAAGTGTTTTTATGGATTTTATTCCCTTTTATTATCACAGCTTCTGCCTCAAAACTCACCGCTCCCATTGCTGATTTCACCCTCTTTTGGCTCGGCGTCGTCCGAGTCTCCGATGTCGAAGGTCACTCTGCGTTCTTCACATGTAGCTGCTGTCTGAGGGGCGCTGGAGGTCAGGGTGGACATGGTCTCATCAGGAACTGCTTTGAGGATGGGACAGTGCGCCTCCACCATCTCCCTCTTCTCCATTAGAGGGCTCTCTGAGGGGCTGGAAGACTTGATCTCACCTACAGAGAGCCAAAAAAAAAAAGGAGGAGGGAAAGATTAGCACACATTCCTCAAACACACAGAGATTTAAGAAAAAAGAAAAAGAAAGAAAAGAAAAAAAGGCGACAGTGTGATCTTCCACTTGGGAATTGCACTCGTTGCAGATAAGCTTCAAAAGAGGTTATCTTGGGTGTGTCAATCAAACACTGGATGCCAGGAGGAACCGGGCCAAATAACAGGAAATGCATAGCAACAGACTTCTTAAACCAACCTGTCTTCATTATGTAAAAGTAAGAACAGTGTGCAGGTATGAAGTCCTCAATACATGTCAATCCAGTAGTGTTAACCAGTTTATCCGTTTCCTGCATTTTGTTGCATTATTAAAAGACCAGATTTGGGATTAACAATGAGTATTATACTAATGTAGACATTAAAACTAAACTGATTTTAAAATCTCTTCCTCCTCTCTTAGACTGTAATCCTGCGCTGGAACCGGTTCTCGAGTCTGTTTGCTTGTCGTGTTGCTTTAACCAGTTATCAAGGCCAGTCAAACAGGCTGACATTAACTCCAGCCCAACATCCTGGCGGCGCGTGATCAACGTGGTCAAACGTGTGATCAAATGCCACACACTGCTTCGGCCTGCAGACACGTCAACACAGGGCCAGAGTCTTAGCGGCGTTAGCGTCCATCGCAAGAATGTCTAGTGGATTAGAATAGCCAAAGTCCAATTACTGGATAACTGCTCCAGTGACATCACTGACCCAGTCCTTACACAAGCTGTCCAACAGAACGGCACAGCAACAATAGTGTTTTCAACATCCTCAGGCAAACGTTCTAGGGCTTTCAGCGCTAATGTGATTGAAAAGGATCTGTCAGCGGCCTGTTAGTCACGTGGACACATCCGGACAGCCAGAGGCCAGGTCAGTGTGGATCGGAAAAGCGCTAAATAATTTAAAATCAGTGTTTAAGAGTCATTACTGACATCAGTTTAAATCATATATTACACATGTAGTGATAGTGGTAGAACTGGTTTATTTATTAACTTAAAATGTTCTTGACATGAACATAACCTTTGTCCTACATGTGCCAAACATCGCCACGCTGACGTGAATCATCAACATGGCAATATTTGGCATAAGCAGAACAAAGGTTATGTTTATGGCAAAAAAAAGTTAATAAATAAGCAAGTGCTATGATTATATATTTAAGATTTTAGAATATGTTTAAATGTTTCAGAAAATAGCCCACAATGCTTCTAAATGCTGCTTGGCCTCAATTATTTGTAGTCAAGGAACTGCCTCTCGTGTGTTTAGGTTCTGTGTGGGCTGAAATAATGAGCACCTTGCACTCCGGTTTGAAGCAAACGACACAGACACATCATCCAATACAAACTTTAAAAACGGAGAACTTTACTCACGTTCGATCTTCCTCTTGAGGCAGGGGCAAACGGCGAACCAGACGATGATTCCAGTGAGGATGGCACAGCCGATAGAGATGAGAAGGACTCCCCACCAGGGCAGTTTATCAAATCCCAGCACTGCACATCCAGCGTCGGCGGGAGAGAGAGAGAGAGAGAGAGAGAGGGGACAGAGAAGGGGACAAGGGAGGAATGGAGAGAAAGAGACGAAAGGTGGTTTTGAGACAAAAAGGCAGCATGTGCTACCGGAACAGATTTCTGAAAGGTAGCATTCAAGGATGGGACTGAAGTATATAATCCTGACTGTTAGTAATGTTGGGACTGGGACAAGCACGCCAAAAAAAAAAAAAAAAAAAAAAAAAGGGGGGGGGGGGGGGGGCGGGTGGGGTCGGGAAGGGCCGGTTTTTTGGACCCCCAACACAATTTTGGGTTTTTAAAAATTTTTTAAAAAAAAAAAAAAAAAACAAAG
>JAKKZN010000017.1:17738226-17749843 GCA_033441825.1 Pangasius elongatus
CACTCTCCCTCCTCTGAACATGTCCAAACCATCTTAATCTGGCCTCCCGAACTTTGTCCCCCAAACATCCAACATGACCAAACGTCCAAAATATTTAAACACCTTGTACGGTTTTATAATTGCCCTGACAGTCACCTAGAGCGTGGTCACCACATTAGGTCTAGAGTGACACTAAACTAACCATTCTAACTGAACATGAGGTCAGTCACCTCTTTTCAGTTTACTTTACAGTCCCAGGTCACGCCGCTGCTGCTACGTCCTAGCTAGGGGGAAGTTTGAAAGCTAAATGATTTATTTTTTTTAAACCATAAAAGGCTAGTGCTGCTAATGGCAAGTGAAATCTGAGCGGACTCTCATTAGTGTTATGCAAACGAAAACATGCAAACAGGTTCCATCAGGCTGCGAGGGAGCCGTGTTACCATAATACATGTGAGGCACAAACTGAAGAGCCAACTCAGGCATCCAGACCCGATTCATGGCGCTCTAAAGGATCATTTACGATTTTGCATAACAAAAGAAAGAATGGTGTGAATGGGGAGAACTTTCCAGGCAGAATTACTGCTGCTGAATCTGGGCTTGAGGGCGAGGGGGTTATTTCTGTTTGTGTTATTTCAATTTACCATCGGCAGCAATGCCAGTCCCAGCGGGGGCTTTGTAGCAGTAAATGAGTTTTAAAATAAAAGCCAGAACTGGGAGGGACATGTCGAGAAATGAGACTTCATCCCACATCGAGGAAGTGCTTTCTCTTTACTACAGGACTGCATCTTTATAGGCTCTAACTAGACGACCACTTCAAGCTCACCAAGAGCAGTGAAAACGCAGCGGCCCTCGTAATAAGCTGCTACACTCCTCATCTTTTTTTTTTTGCGCAACCATGTTATTTGCATTAAGCTTCGAGAACATTCCTCACTCCCAAGCCTGCAGGGCCTCAGCACAACACATCAGAGTGGTGGAAATGATGGCAGTGCTTTTCAAGTCTTAAATTTAGATGAAAAGCCTGTATAGAGGTATAGTCACTGCTTTTGTTTAACGCCTGAAGGAATCAGGTGCGTGTCCTTCATTTATTAGAGATCATGTACCCTAATAAAACTAAGGCTCAACCCTAATCTGTCCAGCGCTTTGAAGAGTAATTTGATAAAAATGCACTAAACCATGAGTCAAGGCAATATCTGCAAGGCAGAAGATGTCCTGTAGCAGGGTTGAATCAGAAAACAACATTTTCCAGCCTTCCAGGTGCGAGAGTAATGACGACGATGTTCGAGAACGGCTGAACCCAAGTAAACTGTGCCTAGAGGAAGGTTTACTGCTCCTGAAGCTAATTCGGAAGCAGATGACACGGCGAAGTCGGCAAAGTGCGGCCAAAAATCGCAGGAGCTAATCCTCGCGTTAATCTGGTTCCACTACCGGAGACTACACGGGTCGAGACCAGGGCAGGAGACTTTGTCCAACTGCATGCCTGCGTGTGTGTGTGTGTGTGTGTGTGTGAGTGAGTGTGAGAGAGAGAGGGGAGGAATGTCTAAGTTTAAAAACGAGCACGTCTCTCGACCCTGTCTGGTTAAAATGTGATAAAATTAGAGTTTGTTCTGAATATCAGAGATCACAATGCTAGAGGACGTGTCTAGCCTCTTTGTAAACCTCTGCATCTAATCTCTCTCCTCCAATTTAAACTAAAATCATTTAAAGTGGATCAAATGTAAGAGTGGTTAAAATGACACTGACCATTAGCAAACTCTTCTCCATTAAAAAATAAATAAATAAATAAATAAATAAATAAATAAGGGAAATCCAATCTTAAACCTGTCCATGTTCAGCCTTCTGATTTTAAACTGCATCACATCAAATGTGACGTGCATTAGGAAGATTTTTCATACTTTTCTTCTTCTTCTTTTCTTCCAGATGTTAAGCTAAAAGTCTACAAAAATAAAATAAAATAATATAACCTGATCCACTGACAAAGCGACCAGCTTCAACTAGCTTTTGCTCAACAGAGATTATTTCTCATCTAACATACAAAACACTCTCCGTAAATCCTTGTGCAGGCTGACTGATTTTAAATCAGAGTGTGTGTAGGCGAGCCTCATGGTGTACGTGCATATGCTGCACCTTCCCGTGCCTAATAAGGGTGCACACACGGTACACACTCCTATCTGTGTATCTTGTCATGCTCTGGCCTGTAGCCTTCATATACGGCCCAGGCCAGCTGACTTCTTGCATTGTTGATCCCTGTAGGGAGAAGAAAACAAAAAGGAGCAAAAAAAAGTGCTCATTTAATAGGATTCAAAAATGTTATGCATAAAAAAAAAAAAAAAAATGTATGCACAGTTTTAAAAAAAAAAAAAAAAAAAAAAAAAAGGAAGCTACTATGATGAAGATTCAGTTTGATGGACGACAAGTGTACTCCATTGATTTTTTTTTTCTTTCCTCTGTTCTCAAAAAGGACAGACAGCCTGATACAGAAGTCAAGAATGCACAAAAAAAAAACAACAACACTGCAAGATCACGTCCATCGAGCTTCCCCGGTTAGTAATATTAACGGCGAACACAGATAGTGTTGCGTCACAGTCCGTTAAGCCTCGAGTTAAGGGAAATGACTTGCTCATAAAGAGAGACGGATGTGACAGGAGAAGAATACTCACTCGGTGCGCCTGTAAACATGATGGAGAACAGGTTGATTCCCATAGTGACAGCGTAGAAGACAGGCAATGCCCTGAGTCCGTTGGGAACCGGATCCTTCTACAAACATGAAAACAATGAGAGAGAAAATTTTTTGACGTCTTAATAATGACACAAAGTGCAGCCATTATCTCTAATCACGCACAGAGCTGTAAAATCTGCGCAAAAAGAAGCAGCATGCTGCCTCTCTGGTCTAGAACGTCCTCAGTGTGGCACCTCGGCCATTACGCTAACTCGACCTTTCGACATGACTCATGGAGAGCGAGCAGGGAGAGGTTTCCTGTTCTTACCTTCTGCAAGATAAACACGCGGACAAAGTAGAAGAGAACGGCAGACATGAAGCCGGAGAGGAGCGGGGAGAGGAACCAAGACGCAACTGTAAGATGGGGTTAAAAATAAAAAACAAACAAACACACAAAAAAACAGGACATGAATATAGGGCAGAGCACGGGTAGTCAATGAAACAGTCCTGATTTAAAGGAACACTCGAGCATTTTCAGATTAATCATGTGAAATTCTGACACATCTCAAACCTGAGAACTCACTTTTAATGGACGTTTAAGGGCATAACTCACTCAATACTGAATATTTATCAGCTTGTAAGATTCATCCTTTTCCAGACAGGACTATTTTTGTCTATAAAAGGAGCAGGCACAGGAGGAATCCTTGGTTACCAACAGTTATGCAGCTCAGACAGAGCATGGATACCGCAAAACCTTCATGAACGTCAGTACTTTTGTTACAAAGTTGTATAAAACTCCATGAGAAAAGCTTTGGAGGCCGGCGTGTCCTTTTCATGCTGCATTGTTCAAGTGTAATGTTATGCCGTAACGTTGGAGGGGGGAAAAAAAAATTTCCAAAATGTCTACTGACAAAATCCAGTAACTCCCCGTACACTCCCACTGTGCCTGTTTTACAGCAAAATGTTTTAGGGACTTAAATATATTGTTAAATATACTTTTCATGAGTTGTAGCCATTACTCAGATTTCCAAGCAATTCAGTAGTGACACATTGTGCACTACTTCCTGCATGGGCTTCGTTATACTTTTTTTTCCCTGACCTAATCTTTTATATATAAGCTTCTTTCAGATTTTAGACTCAAACATAAAACAGGTAAGGACCTGGTATGCTGATTTAGCCGGACTCACCGATTTGCAGAAGCTTTATCCAATGGACTCCCTGTTGGCCTTTGGCCACCAGTGAATACCCAATCGAGGCTCCCACAATGCAGTGCGTCCCAGAGATGGGCAGTTTGAGGAAAGAAGCCAGCAACTGCCAGACAGCAGAGCCTGGAGATTTAAAGAAAAAGCCATACCGTTAAAATGCATCACTGTAAAAAAAAAAAAATGAAGATTTTTTGCTCAAACAATATATCAGTCTTTATCAGACAGACCACTTACCAACCATAGCGCTGACCGAGCCGGCCATGAGAACGTGCTCCGTGCCATTGTACATGTTCACGTCGATGATCCCTGTGCGGATCGTCTCGCTGACTTTGGCTCCCAGCAGCACCGATCCCAGGGTCTCGAACACGGTAGCGAGGATGCACGCGACTTTCAGGGTGACCACGCCGGAGCCAACGGCGGTGCCAAACGAGTTGGCGACGTCGTTAGCACCCACGGAAAAGGCCAGGATGAAGGCTATGATGAAGCCGACGACCAGGAGCCACAGGTAGTCGGTCATCGGGCCCTGGGCGGCGAGCGCGACGGTGCTCATCAGTGTTACTGTAGCTAACGTTGTAGACACCATTGTGTGCAATAGCTTTCCGATTCGTCTTTCAAGTTTTAAGTAGCGTCACAAACTTATAGAGTAAAAAAAACCTCGCAAATAAAATAAGCCCTTAATTCAAGCAGCCCACTAGAATTTTTTAAATAACTGAGGTACTAGTGTTTCTAAAGATTTGTTTTTTTCTGAAATTCCCCAAACCTACCTACCTTCGCCCTCTGCTAAAACAGCAATTTAAAGCAAATTCAGACACTAGCGAGAGAATCTGCACTGCTGCGCGGTGTAAACTGTGTGTAATGCCGAGGGAGAGGGTGGAGTGAGGGGGCTATTGCTATCCTCTGAATATACTAGTGCTGCTACAATGCGTTTTAGTTTGGCCGATTAGGCAGACGGAGCGGACATCCATTGTGCAACAGACAGGATGGATGAATGGAAGCTCATTCCTAAAAAGGAAAGAAAGAGAAGAGGGGAAAGAAAAAAACACAGGGAAGGTTTCCCCAGGTTACATAACAGTTTACAGATAAACAACATGCAGTGCTTACTAATACCAGTGTGATCAATGCATCAATATCATGTGCACTTGGAGGGGAACCAACACATGATGTGTGCACAGCTATCATCATTTAAGGAACTTGCAGGAACATCCTCCCCCGCTCATGATCCGGACCTGAACTGATTTGGAAAATGCTACACAACAGCAAGAGGATGCACGCTCACAATTCTTCAGTTTGAATGCACCGTATCCTACAGCTCTACACAATAAACTCCCAACCTCACGCCTGTTATCAGACACCACAACACCACGTTACTGTGGAAACGAACTCGCGTTTCACTGCGGTGACATTCCTGAGCTTCCACGTTTCGGTGAGCAGGTGCACAGCATCACCGCGACGTCGTTACACACTTTACATAATTCATCAGCACGACCTCCTGAGCGCCGCGCTCCGGAGTGGGCTGCTTGGATACGTGGCGTCTGGCTTTCTGCGCAGGGTTTGTGCAGATAAAACGTGTCCCAGTTAACAAGGCATGATCCGGACAGCTGTCTTCTAAAGTAAAACATTCTGACGGTCAGATTCAGATCATTACCACACCCCACCCCCAACACCACCAAATGAAAGAAGAATGAACGTGAAAATCTGAAATAACATTTTCAAGAGATATACATTTCCCAGACTAACTAATAATAACAACAACAAATAAATTTGCGTTTAATATTCTTACTACACAGGAGGAAAAACCCACATTAGCATGGGCACCCAGGACAAGCAGAGATCATGTCCAGACTGTTTGTTTTTATTTATTTAAAAATGACTCGCAGACCAACAAACAACAACAAACCAGAACGAACAAACAAACCCTCGTTTGACTTTTAGCATAACAGACATTTGTTTAATTTTTATGCACCTCAATGCTGTAAATATAATATTTGCTAATTGTTCTGAGTCCCACTGCCTCTTGCACTAGATACATAACAGAAGAAAAACAACAACAACAACAACAACAACAACAACAACGCTAACCAGACTCAATTATCTTTTACGAGTGATCCGAGGGCAAACCACGGCGTTTCACAGCAGAAGCGCTGGCTGCGAACTTGTCGACTTTTTGTCACGGACACAAAAACAACGTGCAACACTAGAAACTTTGTTAGAATCAGACAAACAACAAATACATTTCCCTTAACCTGTATTAATACATATAACGAGCTACCACGGTCATATTAACATCAGTGACCACGATCCTCCCTCGTCAGTGGGCTAGCTAATGAATTTACGATCTCTAACAGCTTACGATGCTGTAACATGAAAATAATTTCAGCACGTCAAATAGTAAGAAACGTGCGAACAGGCTCGGTAGGCGTCACCTGCGTATTTTAGGACGTACTGAATTTCTTCTTTTTTTTTTTTTTTTTTTAAACTGGTGCAACCGACACATGAGGTCAAGTATTCAAAGCCTCACCCAGACGCGACCGGTCAAAAAGAAGCAAATGGCAGCTCAGATTTCCAGCAGCCTGCCCCTGAGCTCTTCAAATAATTTCTCTAGAAATCTCTAAGCAATAACTTGTAGCGAACAAGCGAACAGAAAAAGAGCGTAGGATTATTACACGGGCAAACGGGAAAGTAAGACATGAGGTAACCAGGATACGAGGAGTTAAATGTGATTGTAACCATTTAACTCCTACTCACACCTCCTTCCTACGCTGTTCAACAATAACACGTTTCATTCCCGACTCGTACTTGTGCACAACTGCTAGTTTATGCTGGATATTTTAAAAACGGCTTTCGTCTGAATCCAGCCATAACAGACACCGTGTAGTCTAAGCAAGGACTTAGACACATGGCAAACATGCGTCATGACCACAGCCGACCCAGAGTAAAGTCTCTGGTTTGGCCTGGAACACGCAGGTAACATCCGTGTAGGCGGCGATCAGACTCGGACAGAGTCTCGCCATATGCCGGGACAGAAAAGCGTTTTTTTTCCACAACACGTGGACTTCTCGCCGTGCAACGCCCCACGTTTATGTCTGCTAAGAAATAATAACCTTATAAATTCTAATCCTGTAGTTTAGTTCAGATGGGAAAATTAACAAGGCAGTGTGGTGAAAATGTCACAGTGTGACACCCTTAAGGACATTTTTATATGATTATCCATGCTGAAATACAACATATACATAAATAAACATAGATACGAATAAAACTGGCACCAAAAAATTGTACTTTAGCTTTAACTTTAAGCACAAGTATCAGTGGTGATCATAAACATGGACAATATCTATGACACTCGCATTTTATCGCAATATTCGCAATATTGATATGCTACCCAGACCTTTTTTAATTACTTTACTTAGGATATTAGACACGTGGCCGAATGCCTGACAAAGACGAAAGACACAGAACGACTCCGCCATGACCTTGAATGGTTAATCTACAAACAAAAATCAATATCCAAGCTACTGCACAAGAGGGAATGCTGTCAAAGAATATCTATAAAGCAAAAATCCAGCATGGGAGTCACACGTGGTCGTGATTACGTGAGGTTTTAAATGGTGTATGTTTAACTTGCGCCTGGTCTTTTGGCACTAATAGCTTTATCCTAATACATGAGGCTAAAAATTAAGGGTTTAAATGGCCAAAGAAGTTGATCCAAACTATACAGGATGGGTTTGGGGGTGAAAATGAGTAGTTTCAACCACCTGTCCTGGAAGAACCCTGTGTCCTTCACATTCCAGGATCGGGATCGCTCTCCAGGACTGGGGCTGCGAAGTCAATCTTAACTTCTCTGCTTTTTATTTTTCTGATTTACAGTTATGATTAGACATGACTCATGACTGTTCATTGAAACTGATCACATTCCTTACATCACAAAGCTACAAGGTTTAATCCATGTCATTAAGCATGCTCTAAATCACAAGATAACAGTCTCGTGTTACTTGTGACATTGCTAGAAATTACTTTCCCAGAGGTTACATCACCACCAGTGTAGAATTTAAAGCGAAGTCTGAAAACACGTATCGCTGCGTTACAGGCAAACAGGGTGGAGGTGATCACAAGGCTACGTTTCTCTCTCCATGATAAAAGCCGCAGCTCAGTGCTGGCTCAAAGCCATGTCCTCATGTTCACTTCCCCTTAAACCAAGCTAGTCGGCTAATGCAGCTGACGTCACCACACATCTTTTTTATTATTATTATTCGCATTTAAGACTCCTAAGGATAACATTTAGACATGTTGCCACTTATATGGATAAGGAAAGTAAGTAAAAGCATACAGAAGAGCGTGTCGGCGCTTGCTAATCCAGATTAGCCGTTTAGTACGAAGCTAACCAGGGCTAATTTACGGAGCACGAGACCGGCTCAATGCTAATCCCATTCTTTAAATCACGGCTAATTTGGCTTTTAAACTTCTCTTATTTCCTGTCCATCCACTGTAAAACCGTTTAAAATAACTTCTAATCGAATTAGGATACTATGGACATGGTTTTAGTATTCAGCTCGTTATCTTAAAACGCACAATGAATTAGTGCTGGGAATTCCAGCCCCCTTCACTGAGTCAGATCAATTGACTCACTACCACAAAGAGTCGACTCTTTAATCTAAGATGCAGTGCTTTCTCCAGCAGCCTTACCAGTTATTAAAAATATCATAGATTTTGTGCAAAATTAATCACTGGATAGGTTTGTATCGTATTTATTTTACAAAGACGACTTGTTGGATATGTTCCTGATGTTCATCACGGTGAGTCGACTCAAAGTGCCGATTCGTTCGGGACCTCACACTGAAACAATGAATTGCTAACTCAGAATCAACGTTAAGTTAATACCTGATATTTTGGTACAAATTGCAAAAAATAAACAATATTGTTCCGTAAGAAATCGCACTGTTAATCATTAAAACGTAATATTAAAAAAACATTTAAAAAAAAGATAATTCTTTGGTGTTATTTCGCAAGAACAGGACCGGCATTCACTTTCTACACGTGTGACACCTGACTCCTGCTAAAAGAAAACAAATTCAAGACCTGGAAACACCGTCGCACCAAAACTGCGACAAAATAAATAAAAAAAATATATTAATGTCACCTAATTAATGTCGTGTAAATGAATGTGAGCTTCCTATAAGTCTGTAGGCGCGGTTAGCTAGCTCAGATTAGCCTAGCTCGCGCCAAGAACAACCCATATAAAATTCATTCAGGATCACAAATTAAACCTAAATACCATTTCAGGATAAGCAGTCAAAACAATAAGGTGTCATATTAGAGAAAAACAGATCTTACCACGTTAAAAGAGTGATGATAGTGAGCGTCTCTCTTCTCTTTTTTTTTTTTCCTCCACAGACAAGCGCGCCCGCCTAACGTTTTAGGTGCGCGCGCGCCACGGATTTCAAAATTAAACTGAATAAATTTCAAAATTACTCTCACTCAATTCGGCTTCAGACGTATAACCCAAAGTGAGAAACAAACACAAAAAAAATTAACGCTATGTCGCGCAACTACGTTAAACCTGCTCAAATCAGTCTTGAAAAAAAATTCCGATTTAAGAGGAAGACCGCTCAGCTGCGCTCTTATAAGGTCTCTGCTCCACGCGCTTCACGAAGGCGGAAGTCTTCTTTCCCCTCACTCGACGTCCCACTGACGCCTGGAAACCCCGCCCCTTTCTCCTTATATGGAGATGTTGGGGAAAAAAAAAAAACCCGCCCCGCACTGGACTAAACTGGTTCCAGGCTAGCTACCATCCGAAGTGTGCTACGCAGTTATCTCTGCATCTATGAATACTTCCAATTACTTTGTCTTTAATTGTACTTTTTAAATTCAAAATGTCTTTAATTGTATTATTTTATCCCACAGAATTATCTATCTATCTATCTATCTATCTATCTATCTATCTATCTATCTATCTATCTATCCAATTCTTTTCAAACCTAGCACACCTGGAGAAGTGATGTGATGTCATTTATATTTCATTTTTAATTTTTTAATCAATTCTAATTACAAATTTTCCCACAAATTAGGACAATCATTTATCATTTATACAATTTTCTTTTTAACGGTGGTGGACACATATGCTTTTTACTGAAATACACAGAAATACCTCAGAAAATACTGAGGACTAGTTATTAATAATTATATTTTTTCGCTGAAAAATGCTGTTAAACTCTAAACTGAGTCACACAACAGGGGGACAGTTGATGTTTCCTGTCCCACACTTTTTCCCTGCCACTCAGCCTTTCCGTCAGGACACATTTTCTTCCTCCATCAGCTGTAATACTGAAGCTGGTTACACTATAAACCAGTGCGAAAAAAGAAGCACCTCATGGAGGACCCCGATTGTCACTGAGAAGCCCTGTTAAACTATAACCCGAGTCACACGACGCTTGATACATGCTGTACACATGGTCAAGTCCAGTCTCCGGTCAGCCAAGAGACGCCAGACTTTGTCCCTCCCTTTTGGCCTTCCTATCAGTGCACATGCTCTCCCCACATCGGCTGGTCTGCTAAACCTCGCCATCAGTTTCTCCATGCTAAAGCAAAAATAGCCCCAGACAGTACACATTAGTAACTCTGAATAGCCTCAGACTACACAGTAGAATTTATAAGCGACACTCTCAGTAAACACTTTCGCAAACATAAGCTCACAAGAATGCATTTTTCACTATTGTCTGACTCAATCTCTGTCTCAAACTCATTACTGCAAACTACCATTATGAAAATTATCCATTGTTTTCGGGCACAAAAAGAAACCACAGTTTGTAACACGTGGTTATTCAGTGGTTACTAAGGTATGATTGTCATAGTTTCACTAATATTGTGGTTACTCTGTCCTCCCTCTAGTAAACACAGCTGAAACAGACATTTCCATTTAGTGGAAATGTGCGATGTGAATACCACTGTATGTTCAAATGGTGACTGCAAATGTGACTGCAAATGGTGTAATGTGTGGCAGGCACGGTCCTTGTTACTGTACCACAAATAAAAAAAGTTGCTTATACCATATCGCTGTTGATTCTGATTGGTCAGAAGATGTTCATTAATTGTCTATTGCAGCAGCTCTGACAGTATTTCCAGCTGCAATGTTTATGTAAATACACACATTCTAATGCATTATCAATTCTGCACACTTAACACATTTAAAAAGCATGTGTAATTGTTGATAAGGTGAAATCTTCTGTAGAAGACAGTCAGAGGCGAAGATGTAATCTTAAGTGTTATAGCTTTAAGAGCAGCTGTTGAAGGAACAACTGTTATCCGCTATAACATAAGTCACAACAATAAATGTAAAAATAAATTGATAAAAAGTATGGCTTCTTTAGTATGAAAAAAAGTATGACTCTTTTAGTATGACTAAATGTTCTTCAATACATATAAAAATTGTTAGTGCTGCTGTCCTGTCCTGGGCACGTCCTGTTTTAGGAAAATAATCAACTTCTGGGTATTACCATTAACTTCGAATCGTTGATTATTCTCCTAAAACACTAATGTCCCATCATGATTTTTTCCTTACTTAGCCATGACCATGGTAAGTTGGAAAAAAATTAACTATGGTGCCTTCCTCCATATCAGACATTGTCCAATATCGAACTATTTTATATAAGTACTTTTATCCATATGGCTACACGTGTTAGTGCAGTTAAAATAATATAACGTAATTTTATATACAATGGGGGAAATAAGTATTGGACACGTCAACTTTTTTCTCATCATATTTATTTCCAAAGATGCCATTCAT
>JAKKZN010000017.1:17773591-17791644 GCA_033441825.1 Pangasius elongatus
CTGGAGCCTATCCCAGGAGACTCAGGGCACAAGATGGGGGACACCCTGGACGGGGTGCCAGTCCATCGCAGGGCACACCCATTCACACACTACAGATAATTTGGAAATGCCAGTCAGCCTACAACACATGTCTTTGGACTGGGGGAGGAAACCGGAGTATCCGGAGGAAGCCCCAGAAGCACGGGGAGAACACACAAACGGAGCAAACACAGGGAAGTGTGTACCAGGCGAAAGCTGTTTGATGGAGAAAAAAAAAATCATTGCCATGCACCGAGTCTTTCATTTCATCTAGTCACTGCTAATAAACTGCTTCTTGTATAGAAAGTTGATTTGTGTGGTGTTGTTTTTTTATTTTATAGCTCGTAAAGGATGTGTTCCAGGTCTTGGATCCTTCATTCATACCTGAGACTGACCACCTCTTTCTTTTTTCCTCCTTTCTTTTTCAGCAAGTCTTGGTCAGTAAATTGTAAAGTAACATTATAGACAGAGGCTTAGCAATAAAGCAAATATCATACAACATATGTCAACTTTGGCTTGAATGTAAAGAAATTCTTTTAATAAACATGGATGTAGCCTACAAGCATATTACAAAATATGACAAATAATAATAATTAAAAAAAGGGTCGCTGTATGTGGTATCCCGTAGGTATCCTGATGTGGTAGCTCATCAATCTGAATAAACCTGGAGGTGCAACTGAACAAATCATCCAACAAATCTTGGACAAAATGACTCGATTCAATTAAGAGAGAAAGATGAACCCTTTTGACTAAATCCCATAACACACAGCTTTTAATTATTAGTGTGAAGAAAGTGTGGCCTGTCAGTCCCAGTGAAGGAGGTGTGGCCTGTGTGCTCCCCAGTCTCAGTGACGTCTGTATGTTCTAGTGAGGATGACGTCTTTAGCACCTTCTGTAGCACTTCCAACTTTTGGTAATCTCATAATTATTAATTATAGCAGTTAAGCACATAATAAGTACTCTTCTTTAAAATACCTAGACCCTTATTAGATTTAGGTCAAAACACTGGAAACCTCACTGGAAATTTTGCCTTTCGCTCCTTCATTCATTCACCTTCCGGAAGTATCCTGCTCAAGGTGGTGGTGGATCCAGAGTCTATCCCAGGAAGATTGGGCAGGAAGCAGGAATACACTCGGGATGGGGCTCCAGTTCATCACAGCTCCCTCTGTGTGCGCACACACCTAGGAACAATTTCTTTTAACTAGTCCACCTACTGGCCCTGGTGGGAGGAAACTGGAGAACCCAGGAGAAACCCGTGCAGACACAGGCAGAACATGTGAAACTCCACACAGACACTAATCAGAGATGAGGACTCAACCAGTCACCCTGCAGCTGTGGGGCATCAAGCAAATCTCCCATACAACAATTTTTTTAACATCAACAACCGGTCATACGTTTGAATTACAGCCAGACATGAAAAGCATCATTTCAGAGTTTTAATCCCTTTATTTAAACCTATAGATACAATATGTTTTCCTTTTTAACAGCATTCGACCCACGTGTGGCTTCAACACATGCGCTGGAGAGGCTAAATGCAACATTAATGTTCATATATGACCCGATGACGTCCAAAAGGAAAGAATGAAAAGCCACTTGACGACGTTGATGTCATGGACGGCCTGCCCGGGCTTTTGAAAGGCGTCTTGCCGTTCGCTGTGAAGAGCAGCTCGGTCATGCAAAGTGTTCAAGTCTGTTTTTACTTCTTGACCAGCTGAATTACGTCCTCGTCCTCCATCACGTGGTCTTTGCCCACTTTCTGAGGGTTGTGTTTCACGGAGGAGCCCCACACCAGCGCACTGGAAAGAAGGATTGGGGAAAAGTCAGGCTACATTCCATTAAAGCTGTGATTTATGATTGGTGTTTCACGTACATTGCATCAGTGAGGTCCTGCACTACTGCTGGAAATCTACCAGCTTGCAGAAAGGAAAGTTTATACAAGTTATTCATAAAGCTCTGATCCAAGACCTGATAATGGCTTTTCCTGCATCCTTCATCACACTCACTCACACTCTCTCACACTCACACACACACACTCACTCACTCACACACGCGCACACGCACAGCAGGGGACCTTCCACAGCTGAGGCTATGCTTTTAAAACATTTGGGACATTTCTTCTAAAAAGGTTGATGCTCTTTGAAGAACATCATCCGGTTCTCCGTTCTTTGGGACAAAGCCATAATTTAGGAACTGTATAAGAATGACGTAAAATAAATGCTTTCACTGTCAGCAGATCTCAAGAGATTTTATAGTGATGTGTTAGACACAGCGTTCATCATCACCACTGTCAAAACACCAGTTAAGGCTTTTTCTTTCATTTGTCACTTGTCTGTATATTCTCGATTAGCTAGTTGATACTTGGTCATACAAAAATTGTATTAAACTTGTGATCTTGATTCGTTTCTCGATGCAATTTGACTCAACGACAGCATCGATTCTGCAGAATGTGACGCATATTTACTGTGGCCAATCAGCAGGAACGTTGTACCACACGCACACGCAACACGTGCACCCGAAGTGCACTGATTCTACAGAAAAAGGGAGGAACAATGTAGGAATGACTCATGTGATGAGTGAATTTTGAATGAAATTTGTCCCACTAAACATAAAATTAAATGTTAATAAAAATAAATGTTAATTAAACTGAGCCTATCAAAATGTGGAGGAGAGACGTCCCGAGTCTCCGCAGTACACGTTACGCCTATGCTGACTTGGTGAGGTCACTCTTTTACACGCTTTTATTTTTTACACTGTTTCTCCTTACGATTTTGCTCTTTGCAGTACAGATTATGGGGGTTGCTTACTATTTAAACTCCTTGATGAGGTTTTTGTGGATTTTTAGGCAGAAGTCTTCGACAGCTGTTCGTCCGTCGGGAAGGACCACAGGAGCTGTGTAGTCAGGGAGCTGACCCTTTGGCTTGGTGTAGCTGAGGAGTTAAAAACACAAGATCATCTGCTGGAGACTCTAATAAACAGGTGACAGTAAGAGTTTAGCTGCAGTGGTTCTGAATTACCCAGTCCTGGATATTATGTCATGCTTCTAGCTTGAGTTAGCTATTTTGAATGTGTACCTAATCAAATGTTCCCTTAATTATTAACATTATTAGCAATGCAGCTCCCTTTTTGTAAAATAATATCATCATCATTTTAAAAGCACGTATAACAATAGGTTTTACTCTAAACTGAATATGCTCTAAGCTGATACGACTCAGGGTTTCCTCACATGCGTACGAGGTGCAGGTAATCCCAGATCTTCTCCAGCAGGTCGTCAAAGTTCCAGCGGTGGTGAGCGGAGATCGGCACGCAGTGAGGGACTTTGTAGATGATGTCCAGCTCTTCGATGGAGATCTGATCGATTTTGTTCAAGACATAAATGCAGGGGATGTAAACTCTAACAGAGAGAGAGAGAGAGAGAGAGAGAGAGAGAGAGGATTAAAGAGAGAGAGTTGGGGGTGATAACGAGAGGACAAATAGAAACAGAGAAAGACAGAGGAGGGAAAGAGAGAGAGAGAAAGAGGGAATGCAAGAGAGAGAGAGACAGAAGAGAAGAAAGGAGGACGGAGAGAGTGCAAAAGAGACAAAGAAGATGGGGGAGGGGGGAGAAAGAGCACGATAAAGAGAGAAACACAGATAGAGAAAGAGACAGAGGGAGAGGAGAGAAAGAAAGAAAGAAAGAGGAGAGAAAGAACAGAAAGTGAGAGAAGTAGACAGAGAGAGAGACCAAGAGACACACAAGTTAAGAAAGAGATAGACAGAGAAAGATAAAGAGAGAGAGAGAGAGAGTGACAGAGAGATAGAAATGGACAGGAAAAAAAAAAAGAGTTAAATAAATTAAATAGACAGGTTCTTTGGCAGGTCATGGCAGATCAGTCACTACCCAGAATCCTTTGCAGTCATTATGTACCTGTTTCCCTCCACTACGTCTATGAGGTCGTCGGCCGTCACGTCGCTCCTCAGCGTTATGTCAGCGTTGTGGATTTTATACTCGGCCAGAATGCTCTTCACCGTTTCACCATCCAGCTCGCTCTGCGCACACTGTGAGACACAAGGACACGGAGTGAGACAAAGCAGACGGGAGCCTCTCAGCCTGCCCTTGAGAAAGCACACAAAGAGCCGTATTTATTAATTTACCACATTTTAGGAACCACACAAGACACCCTCCCACTCCTAAACGTCTACTTGGAGCACAGGATCCCGACCCTTAGCTTGCACTTTAAAGCGTTTTCCTGCTCTAACACACACACACACACACACACACACACACACACACACACACCAACTCGGGAAGGGCTGTTTAGCTGAATCCGGTGTGTTAGAGCACTAACGTTCAGGACGGTGGCTTCTCCAGAACCAGAGAGGAAAAAAGAAAATACAATTAATGTCTCCACAGTGTCCCCTAGTGGTGAGTGGAGGATTGACAATTAACAGAAAATGTGAATTGACTTGAGCCAATCATGTGGAATTGCTGCTTAAACATGTCATGACTATTTAGCGTATGACTGAGATGGTGTTTGAGATGGTGATCAGAATCATCGCTGTATAGGAAATAAACCGCTCGCTGAAGCTCTGTTGCTTTCTAGTATGAATACACACCACCTTCTGAAGGCAGAAAATAGATTTCTAGTCTCAGTTTTGGTGTCGTACACCTCAGTAAACACAGCTGTACAAGCCTGAGGAGACAAAATCCAGGATTTAATGCTGTAATCTACTGTATGATTTTCGATTTTCCCAAGTTTTGATCTAAACATGTTCCAGTACTTCAGCTCGTGAACAAGCAAAAAAAAAAAAAAAAAAACCCATACGGATACCCAGAGCAAGGTCATATCTGTATGGCTACGTACAGTAGTGGTGAAGTTGATGCCTCCTTTGTCCTTTTTCTTGAAGCCGATGTTGGGCGGTTTCTTGTTGAGGCGGATGCCGAAGCCCTCCAGCTCGTGCTCGATCAGCTTCTTGTGTCCGAGAGGCTTCAGAACGTCCAGGACGATCAGGATCAGGTTGCAGGTACGGGCCACTGAAACACACATCAAGAGCAATGAGCCGAACAAGCAAAGGCCTCGATGGCACGACACGTGTGTGTGATAAGTTTCGCTCCCTCTACCTGCTATGACTTGTCGTCCTCTGCCTTTACCGTCTTTGGCTCCTTCGATGATACCTGGGAGATCCAAAAGCTGAAACACAGACAGCAGACGAGACGTTAGCATTAATGACACAACTTTAAACTATTTAAATACTCAAAATAAAAAAAAAATTCACATAGCTTAATATTGTTGAGACCTATTTTACTCTTCTCTGCTAAACTAAATAGTTACACAATATTTTTCATATCACAATAATTGTATGATAATCATTCGTGACAGGTTACAATTTATTTAGGACAATATTTGTATTTAAAAATGATATAACTGCCTGTTATAGCCGTATATGACGCAGCAGTTCTGTGCCAAACATAAAGTAACCTGGATTTTGGCTCCTTTGTAGCGGATTACTCCCGGCACCGTGGTGAGCGTAGTGAACTCGTAAGCGGCCACTTCGGAGTACACTCCGGCCAGGTTACTCAGCAGAGTGGACTTACCCACCGAGGGGAAGCCCACAAACCCGATACGCGCGTCTCCTGTCTTTGCGACGTCGAAGCCTGAAATGCAGAGGAAGTTTGCTAAACTGCTTTCTGAAATGCTAATATTCTAGAGAGAGTGTCATGAGTAGTCTCATAAACCGGCACAGAGGTAAGATTACTCTCTTTTTTCCTTTAAGTACAGATCTCGAACAGTTAGGCAGATTCAACATTTGAATGATTCCCACCCATATTCATGAAGCTCCGCCTCCAGGATAATAGACAGCGGCCCGTATAGCTTCTACAAAATGACTGAAAAGAGGCGCCTCCAAACATAAACAACCGTTCTCGACCAGAAGTCAGTTTTCCAAACGAGTTTTCTCGGCAACTTAACACACTTTTGCTCTGGCCACAGCTTAACGCATAGTTGTTGTTGTTGTTTTCCTATATATTCTCCATGGTTACTGGTACATGTAAGAAATAAAAAAAATAACTATTGCACATTTAAATACTTTTAAAGATGGGATTCTGTGAGCTTTTCCTAATCCAGTAACTACATCTTCAAAAGAAAGTTTGGGAAAAAAGTCTTTGTGTCGAAGAAGGGTGAAAGTCCAAAGAACTTTCATCAGATTTCAACCGTCACGATCCTGAAGGTTGTATCCAGAAAAGTGTACAAAACAAATCAAATGGTTCGCATCCGCCTGAGACTGAGACTCTGACAAATAACATATAAATGACAGATTCCACAACAGATTTCTGCTAACACATGATGTCCGCCTGCTACATTTTACTGACCNCCTCCTCCACCGCCTCCTTTAGGAGTGATGAGCTCCCTGCGCAGTTTGGCCAGTCGAGCCTTCAGCAGGCCCAAGTGATGCGCCGTGGCCTTGTTCTTCTGAGTACGAGCCATCTGCAGCCCAGGACACAAATCACAACGCCTTAATACTTCTCTAAAAAATGCCATTCAGTGCTATAAGGCCAGGCTGGGGGACGTGACCATATTAAATAAGAAGCGCATCAATCTGAAAACATCCGAGACAGCGATGATCTGGATCTTATCTATAATTTATATATTTTTTTAAAACTTTATCACATTAACAAGTGCACCATAAATAAAATGTTTTATCTACAGCTGGGTAATGCGATGATTATAATATTGATATCATGATAAATGATGCCATGATACACTTATCTCAGATATCAGTGATCAGCATTTTTTTTAAGGAAAAAAAAAATAAAAAATTAAAAAAAAAAAAAAAAGACAAAGGAGATTTGCCTGGAAGGAGATTTGATCATAAAAATATTCTTATTATTATATATGTATGTATATTAAACAAAATTTCCTTCTTTTTAATAAAAACTAAAAATTTAAGTTTGATTAACAAAAGCTTTATCACACTAATTATTCTGAAGGTTTATTTGAAGTCTATTTTGCCAGCAGTTTGTTTGGAAGCCTATATATACATATATATCCTAAATATATCCTATTTATATACTATTATTACTATAGAATTATTGAACATGTATATGACTAGATCATACACTATATTGTTATTCAGCATCCACAAGAGGTGACACTAATTTGTAATGTTTAGTTTAATATATATTCAGGTTGTCATAATTTATAAAGAGCTACTGTTTAGCTGGCTCTTTTTCTTTTTAAAGCAAAGCTAACAAAAATATCGCGATAAATCGTGTATCGTGAAGATAGCGAGTGAAGTATCGCGAGACGATGTTTCGACAAACCCCGGTTTCGTGTACATTATTCAATCACTGGCACTTTTAGATTGTTTCCTTTAATCTGTATTGGTTTTAATCATGGTTGTCTGGTTCGTGTACTAACTTACTACCATATTTTATAGTGTTTATAATATTTCTTCATGTGTTTTATTTAAAAAAGAAATAAAGAGTGTAAATGAGTTTGGCGCTCTGTAACTGCTATCGTCAGTGCCAGCTAAGCAACTCAGGTTTGCACTAGGCCAGGCCCATACGTTAGACAAATAAGTAAAAATAAACAACCAACTCGAACTCATTAAAGTGGTGGACGTGCTGTTTAACGCTAACTTTAATTCATAAACCGGAGTTATTCCTAAACTGTGGAAATTCAGCTCTAACGTTAAACCGCGGCCCCGGTTTCAATGCTGCTGGAGCTCAACCTAGAGCCGTATCCTAAACCCCTTACTCCTAGTGAACTAGTGCACTAAATATGGCGCTGGAACACTTAACGTAACAGCCTACGCAGTGCGCGTGCGTAGGGAACAGGAAGCTATTTGAGATTCATCCACTGATTACTAAGCTAACCAGCTTTACACACAAACCTCGTTCTCGATTTCGGCGATTTTGGCCAGTAAACTCATTTTTCCGACGTTAGTCCTTCCGCAGGAGTATTTCAAGAAGTAAAAGGAACTGTCTAGAGTTTTTTCCTCCTGTCTTTAGTTTGATATTACTTGTTAGCTCAGTGCTAATGTAATTCCGCACACCGCTGTCATGCCGTCGCGCGAGCGGCTACTCGCGAAAAAGCGGTCGCGTGCTTGAGCGCCGAGCCGCATGTCGCCGCCTGCTGGTGAGGAGTCACACTGCAGGGAGTCAGCATACTGGTCTTCTTGTCTGAAAATAATAAATCCGTGTTGTTGTTGTTGTTGTTGTTGTTTTTCCCCCTAAAACATATTTTTCCTCTTTGGGTTGAAGTTCTCTCCAAAATTTTAACTTAAAACGTAATATTTTAACACAATATTTTGTACTATAAACACGTATAAACATTTCATTACATGATGTAACGTCATGTTAAAAATGCTAATTTAAATTAAAAAAAATGCTAATTTAAAGTATTATAATATATTATATATTATTATAAATGACCATAAAATAATTTATTGATACATTTTAAAAATGTATACTTTCAGCAGAATGACGGCGTGGATGTCAGTAAGTAACTTTGTCTGCCGTTAATAAACAATGTGTCCATAATAAATTATTACAAAGCATAAAAAATATAATAAAAGACCAAACTATGAACATGCAAGACTGAGCAATACATATTTACATCTCATTTTAAAATCAATTAATGGTAGATGTGCAAGTGTAAAGACCAGCACTGCCTCCTGGATAAATAATAATAATAATAATAATAATAATAATAATAATAATAATAACAACTGTGTATTGTGAATTAATATGGATGACTGTAGGATATAATTGTGTCTGACATTATTGATATACACAACAATTCACAAGCAGTTCTGTTTGTTTGGTAAATAGTTTCTTTTTATTGTTCATAATCATTTTGCATACATTATTATTATCACTCAAGTGTTGGTGAAATTGCTGGATCCAGCACCGGTCTCGTACGTGGGACGTGTTCTCGCTCTGTAGCGCGCTGATCCATCCAGCTTCAGGCCATCAGATGAGTTGGGCATCCAAAAAAATGATCACAGTCCGTAACATGCGAGCAACTTGCAACAGACCACCAGGAATCGGACACAGGAGTCTCTTTAAAAGAACTGAAATGCACAGAGCTCTCAGATCCCAGCTGCTTTGTACAGATTAGATCTAGTCTTAGACTCAAAATGGAGTTGGATACAGATTATTAGTTAAGCCTGACCTACACTACTAAAGATTTAGCCTAAATTTGCTAAATTTCGAAAGAAGGTTTTCAAATCTGAAGTGAATCTCTGGCTGAAAAGCTCAGTTGTGTCTTAAAGGTGCAATTTGTAATCTTTAGCACCCTCTGCTGCCTGCGAGGCGAATTACAATTACCAAACTCATCTCCCCCTCCTGACTCCTCCCCCTCCTGACTCCTCCCCCTCCAGTGACACTACACACGCCTCATGAGTGGAAATTTAAGGCATTCGTTTATGTTTATGCTTCTGTGACAGCGCAGATGCGAACACGTCTGGAGGTCATGCTAGGACACGTGATCAGGGCGTGCACTGGAGGCGGTGTTGCAGGAAGAATCCAAATAAAAAACTTAAAAGAGAGAGAGAGACGTTATTTCTGTTTCTGCTTTCTTTGTATACTGGGTGCGATAAGCAACCATTTTATTATTTACACCGCACTTCAGATGCGTCTGTGACAATATTACTCTAAAACGCTTGATGAAACGTTAGGTACGCTGTTAGGATTTTGTTGTGCATGTCAGGTTTGTCACTGTGCCGGGCCCGGTGTGCTATGATTACCCATAAACCCCCTCTCTGTATTGTCACACAAATACGCTGGAGTAGAAACGAGCTTTAAAATGAAAAGCAGCAAAGCTGAGAAGCTAAGATATGTGGAGGAGCTAGGTTCATTTCTGGGCCAGAAATCTGAAAAATAAGAGTCTGATACAAAAAAAAAATTCATTACATGGTAAAAGTGTGATCATAATTTTTCTAAGCTTTTTTTTTTTTTTTTTTTTTAAAAGTATATAATTATTACAGGCTGAGAATTACTTTTAAAAATGACAAATCGCACCTTTAATCCATCTGAGCTTTTTTTTGTACAGATGATAATATAAAGTCTTTATAGTGAGATAGACTGATAAATAGTTTCATTTAAAATATTAACAGTAAAAGACACAACATAAAATGAGTTCAAAAGTTTGCATCCCCCTTTCTGAATATGATGTAAATATTCTCTAATTCCTGTCTTTAGGCACAGACTCTGGAGACACACATGGACATGATGAGAACATGAAGAAAAAGCCACTTTAGCAGGGGTATTCCATTAAATGTTTACATTAATGTTACATAAAAATCTTACAAAGGTGCTTACAAAGATCCGCATAAACAACTAACATGACTGAATGATGATAACACGTACCTTTTAATTCGCTAGTGAGTGGTTTATGGCTATAAAAGACTTTTCGAAGTGGTTAGATTTTGTTTTTTATTAGTGTCGCTTCACGTTACCACTCTAACTGGTGCCATGGACTCTAAACAGATGAGATACACTGGTTTTGAAGTTAAAGCTACTTCTTTTGTCTTTAAAGTTCTGTTTTCGTCGTCAACTTTTAAACAAGCCATGTTGTCAATCCCTTAATCAGACCAGAGAGGGGGGGAAAAATAAATATCTATAAAAGTCTGTGAAAAATCTTCCCTTTCTTAGCGAATGTCTCTAGCCCTGTTACTAGTCTCTGGTCTGATGAGCTGCCTTCAGCTAAATCATTTCCATAAATGCACATGATTTGAGAAACAGAGAATCTTGCCACAGATAGAAAAGTACTCTGTTTAATCCACTGCAATGTTTTGCTATGTGTGTATCCAGACCAGAGGTTGCTGGTTACCAATCACTCTGAGCAGCTTTTGAATCAGTTCAGTTCTAACATTCAAACATCACAAACTATCTGTGTGTTGTAGCTCTTCAAATCAGGGTTGGAGACCAAGAAGCACAACTTTGACTTCATTCTTTAGGTTCTTTTGAAGCTATTTTTTGGTGTGTTGTACTGGTTCATACAGGATGCACCTACATTTCATTTTTAATCCCTACTTTCTTCAATTCTATTATTTGTCGATATAAGGTTCTATCCGGGCGAAGAGTAATACTGAGGTCACGAAATAGTACAATAGAGGTGCATGGGGGATGCAAACATTTGCACTCAACTTAAAAAATACAAAAAAGACGTGGTACATCCAATTTCATGTTCGTTTGCACAGTTTGGTAACAGTACTGCACTGATTTCCTCCAGATTTAAGTTCTTTGCTGCGTGACAACATTTATTTCCTTGATTGATGAATCATTGCTATCTTTGGCAGAAATCCAAATCCTGACGCTAAGCGTGAGATGCTCTGCATTTTGGAGTCTAAGACTAGACCTACGCCGCGCGGAAAGCTGTTCCTCCGTCCCGTGAGCCACGGCTGCGTGCGACAGTCATGTGACGTGTAAATCTCCGCGTAGCACTCATGAGACGTTTCTCTCCCACTGAAAGTCACAGCAGTGTTATATTGTTATACTGCTACGCTGCGACAGAAGCCCGGATGCTCTTCCAGGATCCCTACAGGAAGCTGTCGAGGGTCAGTCAAGCTCTCGCTAGTTTTCACAGCATTGGTTCCGATCGCCAGCCACACTCTCGGCCACAGTTTGAGTTTTTCGTGTTGTGTTTTTCGACAGAGACGGATTTTAGGTGTGCTTGTCCTCACGAGTATAAAAATAGGCATTTCCGAACAAAGTTATTTGCTGCTCTTAGACAGATGTGATACATCCGGATATAGCTTCCGGCGAATGTGGGTTTCATTGAGATTTTGGAGACGAACAGAACACTGAGCTGACACCTTGTTCTCGGCTGCTGGATAGAGAGAGAGAAAGACAGANAGAGAGAGAGAGAGACAGAGAGAGATGCACTTATGCACTTTGCTATTAAAGGAATAGTTTGGCAAGAAATCTGGCAACATTTTCCAGTTACACCAAATCATTCAAGATCTTCGGTGTCCGTTGGTTGCTTTTTCAGTTTTGCACTGGAGCTATGAGGCTAACGTAGCTAACAAGTAACCTTACATTCACGCTAACAAGTGTATAGATTGTCTCTTGTGGGTGTGCATAGTCCAGTTTTCTTTTTTTTTTTTTTAAACAATTCTGATGAGAAATCGTATTAGCTTCTGATACGTATTAGCTTCTCCAGCTAAGTTGTTTGATTTACATGTTACATGCTAGGCTTTGTACTAGCTGCAGTGCCAGATTAGCAAAGCTAGCTGACTGTATTAACTATACACTCACCAGACAATCTCTGCTACTAACTTCTAAGCTTTATTTTTCTTTGTAACGGCCCTATTACACGCTTTTAATGAGAGATACTGATGATATATGACTTGATGATATACTGTATGCATAAATTGTAACCATGGTTATAAGTTTTGCTTCCATTTTTGTGTGTCAAACCGTAAAGAGGGAACTAATTGCAGGTAGGAACTGAAGTTATGAGTTATTAAGTTATTAAGTATATAGTACTTGCTTTTTTAAATAACAACATTATTCTACTAAATTCATTCATTCATCTTGAGTAAGTGCTTTATGCTGGTCAGGATTGCGGTAGATCCGGAACCCATCCCAGGAACACTGCGCCCAATTTGAGTCACGGTCTCGTTTGTTGATGGGAGTAAACCGGAGAACCTGGAGGAGAACCAAGCAGATACATGAAGGACATACAGACCACACACAGCCCATAACCCGAGTTCCTTGGAGCTGTGAGGTGGCAACGCTACCCGCTGCACCACCATGTCAACCAACCTCCTAAACGGTTTAGTAAAATTCCAGAGATGTTCCATATTCTCAGATTTAAGCTCAAAGTAGAACCATGTAATGGTTTGTATAACATTCGGCGTTCCTGCAGAAACGCGCCGTCAAACTTTGGGTCTATGGGGCGGAATGATAGCAGACTGCGCTGAAGAAAGGAAGGAAGATGGCCGCCTCCCTAATGTTACAGTGCTCAGATGCAGCTTGATGGTTATAGTTACAGATTTTGCATGAGACAGGCTTCCTGGTATTATGCATGAGCTACAGTGCAAAACTAAAAGAAGTAAATGCCAGACACCAATTGAGAAGGACGTAGAGTAAATTAGATCTGTCACCAAATTATCCCTTTAAGAACGTCTTGAGAGTTTGAGAATGATGCAGCAGTAATAGCAGCGGTCTAATATCTAGGAAATAAGCACAGTTTCAGGTTGAGGTCCCGTTTAAATATAAGGAGGGGCGTTTAGTTGCTATCGTATCCTGCTTTTAGATTACGCAGTTGTACATTCTGGCCATAATCTAACGACTAAATGTGTTTTTATTTTTGTTCTAAAGAGCAACATAAATTGATATAATAGTCAGTCAGCATTGAAGTGCATAAGAAGTGCAAGTATAGCTTTAGATGCATTCGTTTGGAAATTTAAAATTAAAAAAAAAAAAAATAAAAATTTGCTTTGTGACATTTGGCCCCCGGAGAGAATAGCTTGGAAGGGGCGCCTTCGGAAGAAGACCATAATATCTGATGCTGTTTCTAACCTAAAATATATATTTCTCCTATAGTGTGTAAATCTATATGTTAGCTGGGGTGGGGGGGTCGGGGGTCAGCGGGGTCAGTTCCCTATCGACTGCTGGATGAAAAAAAAAAAAAAAGTCTAACACCTGCTGGTTTGAGGAATTACTCAGTCTCATACAGTCTCGTACAGACAGGAAGAGCAGGACGTCCATTGGGAAGCACTATTCTGGCACAGTATTATTTTGTGCCATGGAGGTTGTGTGACACTGCTCTCCTGATGAGTGTGTGAGGAGGGGTTTTCGGGATAGCCCCGCCCTTTATACTGAGGAAAGATTTCTCTGAGAACCTGCCAGCAGAGAAAAGAGAACTTTGAGGTACAAATTAAAAGCTGTACGCCATTCAGCTGCGTCACCCCGTCATCAGGAGGCGGATGACGCCTTATTGAGACACCGTAAGGCTTTACAGTAAGATGCATGTCAGCCATATGATGGCGAAGGGTCTCTGCGCTCCGAGGGGCTCTAGCTGCTCTCTGATGATGTAGGGGGTGCCGTGGAGGAAGAGCGCCGTCGAGATACAGACTGTGAGCGTTCGTATGGCTGCAGCTGCACCTCCAGGAAGTCACGCTGCTGCTGGCTGATCAGCTGGCTGATGAGGCCCGGAAGAGCCTGCAGGTTACCCAGCAACGTCTCCAGCTTGGTCTCGAGCACGGCGATGCGCTTCTCCGTGTCCTCACCGCGTTCGTTCAGGTCCGAGATCAGGTCATACATGATGTTCTGAGTCTGAGGCCACGGGGAGAGCAGGAAGAGGAGACACAAGCAGGAGTCAGTTAGCAGTTCGTGATTGTTTAAAACATAATTTCTTTATGTTAGCTTCATGATTAAACTCATACAGCACAAAATAAAACAGTTTCTCATTGGCTAATTGCACTAATTCACAAATCTCACAAATCTTGTCTTGTCTTGAAATCAAAACCCCTGAATAAAATTGTTTGGATGTCGCCCTGCCTGTGCATGTCTTAACCAGGGGCGGAGTTTAGGTTAGCCAATCACGAACTTAAGGACAATTCCCACCGCATGTTTTTTTTTTTAACTTCATACCGATGCATTTAATTATCCTGCTTCAAATTTCTACATGCTGTGAAATTTATTACTGAATTATTAAATACTTTCATCTATTCAATCAATTATTAAATGTATTAAATTATTAAATCATGATCTACAAAGAAGTACTGATGTTCGGTAAATGTCTCACATTTTTACTGATTCGTGTTTATGCAATTATTTTGACAATAATGAACATTTGGGAATTAGTATCTTGATTTTCAAAAAATGTAAATAAACGTGCGAAACACGTGCGTTGGTCATTATTTGGTGCTTACATGTGAATTCAGAGTTATGACGTAACCATAGACCTTCCTTTTCTCGATCTGAGGGAGACGCCAGCCCTCTGATTAAATCAAATTACAAGCGTCAACCCCTCTTGTAAAACTGCCACCTCCCTTTGGAATAGACATACTGACATTTTTCAATTCCATCAAAGCAAAATCTAGACGCATTTGGATTTTTAGAAAGAAGTAAAATAATCTACCAACAAAACAAAACAATTTCAAGCTCCATATCGGTAAACGTGACACGTGAAGCCAGCCAAATACATCGTTTCGAGCTGCTGCTCATGCTGAGCCACAGAGCAGCGTAACACACTTGGAGGAATGAGCTATCTGCCCTCTTCCGCATACATGACCTTACAGACGCCCACGATTTGCTAGCGTCACTTTGATTGACACGAGAGCGAGAGTATACTCAGAGAACATGGTGAATTTTACTCTCCTGGCTCCTGAGCAGGGATCAGGACCGACAGGATTCGAACTCGCAATCTCTCTGAACGTTTTCTGTTCTGCCACTCCGGAGCCGAGATATGAGATATTTTCACTTCGTATCCGATCTCACTTTCAGTCAGCTAACTGATCCCTTTAATTAGCTGTGTTCTCTCTCCAGCAGTGTCTGAGCCTACTATTATGTGTAATTAAAACCCAGTTAGCGTTAGCATATACATTATAGTGTTGATGCCATATTATCAAGCTTGATTGGCGGATTTAACTGTTGACCCAGTGAGGCCTGTAACTCTCAGCAAATCAGCAAATCTTTCAGCCCTCTTTTCTGCAGCTTTAATGGAGTTTCAGTGAGAAACGCTCTGCTGCACAACCTGCCTGCTTGCTCTATCACCTCACACTGCAGTGGAGTCTGATCAGTCGATTACTTCTCGCCAATCAAATAATCACAGAGACGTGACGAAGCCGGATCTATGGATAGATCTTTCTCTAGAGGCTCTCTAATCACCTCCAGACCCATACAGGATGCAGATTTCACTGCAGAACTCTGGGAGCTGGGATTTTCAACACTAGCGCAACCACCATGCAACATTTACCACATTCTTCTCATTTGTGGAAGGGTGGAGATGGTGCTCAGTTAGAAGCTTCCCTGAGGTCTTTAGCATCATGGCTATCAATCATGACAGCATAACCGCTGCCTAAGAAAGCAAAGGAGTCTCGCAGGGTTTTTGTTACTTACCTTATCCGTTTATTTGCATTCATAGCACTTTTTGGCTTTAAGAACTAAATTAAACTGCACAAAAGGAGGAGGATGCTCAGCTCATCAGGGAGGCTTTTATTGCAGAAAGCTGACTAAAGGAGTCTGAAGTTGCGCAGCTGCCAGAGTTATTTTAGGCTTCATTATACAAGGCTTCTGCTGGTGGCAGCATCTGCCGTCAGGATTAATGCTACGTCGCCCTCTGATGGAGAGAGGCAATCGTGGCAGCAAGAGAAAGATAGTGTGAATGAATCTGAGTTCCGCCTCGCTGCCTCGCTTGCTCAATGTCACCCTCTTACATTTCTCCGGGATGTGTGGCATGAGAAAGGAGACGACAGGGTAACATTAGCTAATGACTCACACAGCATAAAGGCTGAACATGGCTAACTGGAACGTGCCCGATGGGGTCGACTGAATGTCAGAGCTCGGAGAGAAAGACAGAGCGAGAGAAGCGGGGGGGTTGTGTTTGAGCTGATTCATCAGCTCTCTGAGCGTCTGCTTTCCCAGTTTGCCGTGCAATTTCTGCCGAGTCAGGCAGGCAGCGTGCCTGCTACTCTGCGAGTTGTGTCACATCTTTTTTGCAAAAAAACTTCCGAGCTGTGTTAACATCACTGTATTGGACAACGGAGACAAAACAATGAACGGTACGCGACTGAACAAAACAAGAGAGGAAGGAAGTAACAACCTCAAACAAGACACTAAGACACTAACCACACCAAGAGCAGGACTCAGACATAAAGAGCTGTTCATTTGACACCTGTAGACTCACATATCTTTGATTATAAACCTAAAAGAAAGTAGTCTCTACAGCATGCAGGAGAAACACCGACTCATATGATCATCTGACATCAACTGAATCATTGGAGAAGGGTGTGGCAGGAAGGGAAGGTGGGGTTTGTGGTCACTCTTACCTTTGCGAGGTCCACTAGAGAGTTTGCTTGGTCATTCAGCTTCCGTTGCTCCATTTTAACACTTCTTAATCTGAGCCCAATACAGGCAAGTGGTCAGTGATCAGGTTAAAAAAAAAATACTTTCACAGTCTTTAGGTTGTCCACTGGAAAAGGCACGTACATTAATCTGAAGGCAGAAGCAGTCCAGGGACATGCACAGGAGGAAATGGAAGGAAGATGCAAGGCTTGCAGGGAGAAGGGGCGGAGCATGGCGGCCTGAGAGCATGCAAGTGTCCACTTTTGAATCCATTGCAGCGAATCTTACCCAGAAACCCTAATCTTTGAGGCAGCCTGGGGACTGGGCTGTAGTATTCATGATCATAGTCATCGAAGGAACGTGCTACGATGACCACGGCAAAAAAACTCCACCAACAGGTTTGTTTATTTTCACACGCACACACACCTTAAATGAAAAATCAATCCTGAGTTAACAAGCAATCACCAACGGTGTACAAGATTTATTTTATAATGAAATTCTGAGTGGACGTTTTCAGTTTAAACTTCTTACATTGAGATGTTTGGTTTTCTAAATTACCCATAATGCTGTTTTACCTGCTGATAGTAGTGCAGTGGGATTTAGCCCCTGCTTCATCTCTACCTAAAAAGAGTGATGCAGCGGCGCTTTAGTCCTTTAGTCTGCCGAGCTCTCCCGCTTCCTCATCTGTACATGCTGCTCTAACAGGTCAGCTTCCAAAGCTTCAGCATTCACGCTAATCCCACCATCAGTGCGATCGTACTCTCATCTCGTAGAGCGCAAGTGCATTGTACAGCTGCATTGCGTTCATCGCAAAAGACTTTGAGCCCAATGGAAAATGGTACGTAAGAAAAAAGCTCTTGTCTTTTATCCCTAATGTTTGAAGTTCTTCCTCCTATTAAACGTCATTGTAACTGCGCTAGCAATAACAATGTCCTCGTTTTGTGAGGTCAGAGCGACAGACAATCGCTAACTTCTCACAGAAATAATGAAAATACTGCATCAAACAACAAATCAACACCTGAATCTAATATTTCAATAT
>JAKKZN010000017.1:17791744-17802645 GCA_033441825.1 Pangasius elongatus
ATCGCTAACTTCTCACAGAAATAATGAAAATACTGCATCAAACAACAAATCAACACCTGAATCTAATATTTCAATATAAACATAATCAATGTGTTTCAGGGTGGAGGATTCCTTTAATGATATCATTAGCGACTGTGGCAGGTTTTTTTTTTTTTTGTTCACATGGCACATGTTATGACGAGTCCACTTTGTCCCAAACCGCATCCCGTTCACTACATAGGTTTAAATCTTTCAATCCTACCTTTAAATCTTTCAATCCCTATCTGTTCCTTTTAGGGATGTAAACAAATACAAATACATTATTCAGATAATGCATTCTAAACAAACACAAATAGAAATACGAATAGGAGACACACTAATTGTTTGTTTTCTAGAAAGGTGCTATCACAAGGTCAGGGTGACTGGGGTGATCAGGGAGGTTTAAAGTAGGGTACCAGCTTATATTCTGGGAACGAGAACCGATGAAATTCACTTAAAAAAAATTAGCGAGATTTTTAAAAACTTGGTCTTTGTAGTTGGAGAACTGTCAGAGTCAGAATTCACACACTATGCTGATGACAGTGACAGTGCTGACATTTCTACCTCTGGGTTTTTCCCCAGTGGTTATGGTTTAGGCCACGCCCACTTGAAAATTCAATCTGTTCAATACTGGTACAGATATGACTATTTGGAGCTCTAAACAGATAGAAATACAGATAGTAGTATTGTGTTACACCCCTGATTCCGGTCTATAGCTAAATTCAGCTCATGAGTCCTCTAGATAGTTTTCGCCCTTTAAATATTAAAATGGTGCACTTCTGAGTGAATAATGTGTAATCCTGGATGAAGCACTCGAACATAGATTCTGCCTTCATAGAGATCAAACTGCAGCTCTTAGATTATCCGTGGCAAAAACTCCTAGACCTCTCCTAGACTGTGACGTCTGATCGATATGACCCTTGAACCTGGCACCAAAAAAAAAAAAAAGAGAAAAGAAAAAAATCAATTAATTAATTTCTATGAAACCTTTCTGGTAGCTTGTACGTAGCTTGTTTTTTTTTTTTTTTTTTTCTTTGCTAAACCAACCCACTCAGCCCGATCCATACAGCTTCCATTAATTATTCAAATCCTCCATTCAATTACGTTTTCTCTGAGCTCCTTATCTTAACCAAAGCAAGTGCAGTCCCCTTTCATCCTCAAGGGCATGGAAAGCAGAAGAGCGAGCAGGGGGCTGGAATGCACTTTGAGTTATGAGCGAGAGTTTGCCAGGCACTTGGCTGCCTAAGTGGCCTTTTCACCGCTCAAGGGAAAGGGCTGGAACACATCTCCTTGTTTTTGTTTTTTGCGAGTTCGGGGATTGATTTTGAGAAGATGTTCGCTCCGAATGTTGTAATTAGTGTGTGTGAATTTGATGACACAGATCAGAGAGAGCCCAGTGTAAAGGCCGGGGGAAATACAGGGTAGATTGGCCCAGATGGAGCAATTTCAGAGAGATTGGTTTACAGAAACCCCGAGCTGTAATGATGGGAAGTACCAGCAGTGGGCGCCAACATCGCCACACTGCAGGAAAACAGGACGATTGAGGAGCTTCTTTTACGGGGGGAGACTTATCCGGATTCAAACTCTAACGTGCCCTAAAATTGGGCCGTCGCCTTCTACTCCATAACCTGACATTAGAATCAGAATAAGAGAACATTTCCAATTTATAGCAAATGTCTTGTGGTTTAAAAGGAAGGGACGTCTGTCTTGACTAAAATCTTTCCATGAATCTGTCCCTGAATTTTCCTGTATTCACTTCAATGACAATATTATACTATGTAATCAAATTGTCAAATAAATAATGTTGTAAAATAGCAAATAAAGGTTATAGCTTGTAGAACAACTAAAAGTTTTCTGCTTTCAAACTTCAGGAAGCGGAGTCTAGGAGATGGAAAAATAGCAAACTGCGCTAGGGAAAAGGTGATTCTGGTCATCCAACATGGCTTAATGCTGTGTCCTAAACCACATCGGCAAGTCTGAGTGATGTCTGAGTAACATCACGTTAGCTACGTTAGCCACGTTGCTCCAGTGCAAAACTAAAGAAGCAAACTTTGGACAGCAAACATCTCTGATTGACTATATTTGTCATAAGACGTGTACGTTTGATTTTTTTTTCTTCTGCGGCTTTAACATCCCTTTAATCCTGTTGTGTGGCGGCCATTTTGAATTTCGTTTGTGAAACCCGAATCAGAGAGAACGGTTCTCACAGATCATTAGGTATGTTCTGGAGCTACTGACCACCTACAAGGTTTACATTTAATAGGTGTTGGAGTTCAAGGGCCATTAATCCTGTGGTCTTATAGCATAAAACATTACTACATAGCGGTTCAGTAAATGGAAACGGTTAAATCAGGGACAGTAATGCAGTGAGGATGCACTCAGATGTGCTGCGTTCAAGTTTATTCAGGTTTATCCTGTATCTAATTTACAGAGCTGCTTGAGTGAGCTGGTTCCTGCTGGCTGAGAGAGAAAGCTGCTCATTTTGGCTCAAAAGCAGAATGATGTGCATTTGGGAAAGGGACAGGGACATGCAGGGGTGTCCCTCAGGCATATTCAGACCTTCAGATACACACACACACACACACACACACACACACACACACACACACACACACACACACATTGAGTCATAAAGCCTCCAGACCTCATTCCCTTCATCTGATAGACTGGCCATAAAATGTGTTGCAGCCCTTCAATACGACATACGGTCCACAGCGCTTCCTGTGCACACAGGAAGTTATGAAATTCCACAAGTCCAGATCAGTATGGCACCCTTCTCTTGGCTTTCAGCACACTCTGGGCCACCGAGGAGGAAAATATGGAAGGAAAGTCAAAGGCAGATGGAGCTCCAGGCACACATCTGGTTCCACGAGCCCAAAGATGAACCACCATTTTTTTTTTTTTTTTTAAAAAGATAGTACCGTTGCTAAATGTGTGTAATTATATGGAAGAGAAACTGCAGAGTTTAAGGTTTATAGCAGTCATCCTTGGGTTCATGGAAGCAAACCCGGGTTTTAATCAGCAGCTGCCTGATTAAAGGATTCAGATCATCACACTCATGCAGCAATGGTAGGAAAAACACCCTCCATCATCAATAATTGAAATTCATTTGGAAAAGGTGTAAAAAAAATTAATAAATAAAAAAGCGAGGTCATTAGTGTGATCTGTGGAGTGTGTTGGACTGGGAGGTGTTAATGGAATGGATCAGTGAAAAAAATCAAATCTACACTATCTAATTTTCTTCTTTAGTGTTGCACTCAAGTGTAATGGAAGAATATCCCACCTAAAATCTTTTCCGTAAATACACACCAAAATGCTAACAAAAAAAATGGCAATCCTTAAGCATTTTTAAATAAATGATGCATGAAATAGCAGAGAGAGGCCGTATTTACACATTTAAGTTTAAATTATAAGTCTATACAATCATCTGCATCACTTTAAACTTCTAGTAAGTTTCTTAGCGAGCACAAGAGACATGTATAAAAATGTGAAAACGTTAATTGCGATGTCTACATTTCAGCCTGAGTGAACTTTTTAATCAAGAAAAAATGACTGAGTTCATATTCAAAATGTCAAATGTGAAAATATGAAAGTGAAAATATCTTCGATATAACTGAATTTATCTAGTATTTCCTATTATAAGATTACACTAACTCTAATCTATGATTATAAACCATTTTGTTTTACTAATTCAAAGCTTGGAATAGTCCTGTATTTGGCTCTGTTGGCAAATCATTTTTCTAATTTTAAGCATTTATTTCTAGAAAGAAGCAAAATGATCTGCTAATTATCTGCTAAACATTCAAAGGATGAAATTGTAAATGCATATTGTAAGATCGCATATTGCAGTTGTAAATATTTGATTTATTATAATCTCATCAAGACATATTAGATCAATTTGCCAGTATTTCAAGGTATTTTCAATGGCTAAGATAATTTTTAGCAGTGAAGACCAAAAGAAAAGACATATATTTAGAGGTCAAAACAAAGATGACCACTGACAACTCTGTTTTTAAACCCCATTAAAGCTACAGCTACAAATCGGGGAGGGTGAAGGCTAGCATGTGCGTCCTCTGAGACCTGTAAAGCTAGCCACCGCATCTTCTAGAAAAGCTGCATACTGTATGCTACATCACAGGGTAGCTAAACACTCAAAGAGAAGCACTATCTGCCCTCTTCTGCATACACGAGCTTGGAAACAACCGCAGACTAGTGGCTAGTGTCGCTGTGATTGAGAGGGGGAGAGAGTAATGCCATCTGACCCATCCAGAGACACGATTTTGCTCACTTGGTCTCAGATGGCTGTGGCATTGAAGCAATTCGAGTGCTTTTATGTTACTCAGGATCCCATTTTGTAGACTGATTTAAGTCAGGCCCTAGCTGGCAAAGTAACTGATGTCCTAGGATGTCTCTGGTCAATTGATGCTTATTGGATTCGCCTTCAAGCTGCAAGAAGTGGCAACTCGAGAACTTCCTGGAAGCGGATATTTACAAAAAAAAAATTTTTGGTGTGAGATAGATTTCCATTACTTTAGCCACATTACTGTTACGGCTCAAGTGCAAAACTGAGGAAGCAAACTTATCTTGGCTGCTTAATTTGATTACATTTGGATAAATGTGTAAATTGTGTAAATTGATCACTAAACCTTTAAGAAACATGTGTTTGCAAACATGGTGAGTCCTGTCAGCGTGAATGTGTAAGGTATGAAAAAAAAAAAGGGTCGGTATAGAAATATAGGAAAGGCGCAGCAGAAGGTGAACCAAGGTGTTCATTACGGAATCGGTAATAAGTGAGAAGGAACAAATCCAGGATGAATTTCACTTATCAAATGAGGGAGTGCCATTTCGGTGTGTTCAGACTGTCGGGGTAGAAAGACAAGCTTTCAGACGCATGCACACGGCAGGTGTTTATCTGGAGGCACGAGGCACTTACTTTCGCGCTCTATTGGGTTGGGTTGACACACACAGGAAAGGAGGGAAAACAAAACAGACAAATGAATCATCGCATCGTTCAGTCATTCATTCAATTAATTCCGCTCACACTCGCGTGCGCGCACGCACACACACACACACACACACACACACACACACACACACACACACACTCTTACACATACTTCATAAAGTATACTACATTAATATTAACTGCTCTTTGGCATTAGATGCAGTGTTCATCCTGGCTGCCAATTTGGCACAGTGCACTTTAGCCCCAGCAACAGCCAATACCATTAAAACTACAACTCAGCTTTGTTTTGAGTCGTCACCTGATATAAAAATGGATCTGCGTGTGAGTGTTTCTGCGTGACCTTCGCTAACAGAGCAGAAGCAGTTGTGTTTTGCTGGATAAATGAGACACGCTCCTCCTGGAGCTTTCTCTAATGTTCCTCCGAGGCTTAGAGACACAGCAGGTGGTGCATGGACTGCTGCACACACAGGCATCAGTTACAGAACACACAAACAAACCCCACACACACTTTAACAGCAGTGGAGTAGCAGAATTGCACACACACACACACACACACGGCTTTACAGTGTCACTGTGCAATATTAATGGCCCAGTGGAATTTTGAGTATTCAGTGATACCTGACATCCTCTTGTCTTTGACTCCTTCATTCATTCCCCTTTCACGTTTTTTTTTTTTTTTTCTGCTCTGGCAACATGCAAACACTGTGACAGGTAACCTTCATCCCTGGAACATCATTGTCCTTGCATCCTGCTGTCATCATCAGTGCTGCGCCTCCCTGCCTTGATCTGAGATCAGCTACTGTCCAAAGAATTACTGAGCTGAGGTCAGCTGCTATAAGGTTCATCTGAAGACTTACTCATGGATCTGGGGTCTCTGGGATGGTCCGTGTACTTTTTTTGATCGTTCTGTTTTCACAACAGGAAATGGTTATTTGATTTGAAATCATCAACAAAAATAGAATGACCAAAAAGTACACTGACCTCGGATCATCTGCTGTCCGGTTCGAACACTTTGAGGGCGCTCTGGTGTTATAAACACTCTCAGAGACACTACTGACCTGAGATCAGCTGATGTACACTCCATTTTAGGACTTGGTGATCTCAGGTCAGCTGCAATACACACGCTCTGAGAAATCACTGAGCAGCTGTTATACAATTCTTTTGAGGATTCACTGATCTGAGGTCAGCTGCTTTTTTTTCTCACTTGTTACGACTTACTGATCTGGTGTCAGCTAATGAATATACAGTTCCCATAACGACTCTCTGATCCTGATTCTATACTGTCCTTATGCAGACTGACCTGACATGAGATCAGCTACTGTACTGAGTTCAGCTTCTTCATACTTCATTTTAGGACTCCTAAGCTGAGTTGCATTAAATAACGTATGTTCCCCTAAGGACTCACTGATCTGAGATCAGGTGCTTCACTCCATTTTAAGACTCAATAGCATTCCACAGCTGATCAGCTAGTGTAGACACCTTCTAAGGACTCGCTCTGATCTCTGATCAGCTGCTGCATTCTCAATTTGAGAACTCACTGATCTGAGATCAGCTGCTTCATGGCCCATTTTATGACATACTAATATGAGATCAGGTTCTGCATTCAAATCAGCATTGGAGCGTTTGAAGATTTACTGATCTAAGGCCAGCTACTAGACACACCATCCCCTAATGGCTCAATGCTTCTACACTATCCTTCTGAGGACTGACTCACTTATCTGAGATCAGCTGTTTTACGCTTCATTTTAGGACACACTGATCTAAGGTAAGCTAATCTGCACTCAATCTAAAGACTCAATCAAAGGTCTAGCAGTTTTCCTTTGAGCCAGTCTCCCTAGTGCCTCACTGATCTGAGAACATCTGCTGTATTTTCCCCCTGATTATCCCATGCACTCAGTTCTGTGCTATTCCACATCCTCTTATCGCTCAGCTTTGCCTGTATGAGGCAATCGGAATCAATGTACTGATTCTGTGAAGTGATGCAGTGAATGCTGGTACGGACTGAGTTGAACAAATAATCAAATGCTGAAGCCTTTAGCTCTGCACGCTGCCGCACTCGTAACCCACACTCGATCTTTATGGGTATGGAACTGCGCCCACTGCCTTAAAGAAACAGTTCAGTTAAATCTGGCTCACTCTTACAGAATTAAAAAAAAGGAGACACATTCATAATTCATGTTTCTGACCTAATTTTGAGTGCTGAACTTTTAGCATTCAATTACATAAACAGAATTGCTGAAACAGGGCTCGTAATTTCAAAGCCATTTCAGAACCAAATGCCAAGTATATCTGTAAAACACTAATAAATATATCAGAAGTAAAAAAAAAGACTATAAAACCTCTAATCAAAACCCATTTAAGCAAATAACAGTCCAAAACAATAACGTATAGCAGTGTTCTGCAATTTGGTCCCTGTTTCGGTGCGGATTTTAGTGTTTCCCTGCGCTGACACACACATTTTAACGTCCTGAAGGGCTTGTTAATGAGCTGATGAGTTGAGTCAGCTGTGTTAGAGCAGGGAAAACACCGGATTGTGCAGTGAAGGATGACTTCAGGACCAGCGCTGCAGCTGAAATCCCACACTCTATATGGCATGAACGATTAGAGTAACAAAAAAATTACCATTTATCGTTATTATATCATTTTTAAATAATCTCTGCATACATATGAAACAAGATGACTGAAAACAGCACCTAGATTTCCTTGTAAGCTTACTACCCAAACTACACTAAAATGATTAAAGCAGAATGTATTTTCTCAGGGATGGAGGGAGAAAAACAGACACTGGCCCTACTGGTGCAGGATTTGCTTTACACATGGACCTGGGGTAATTCCATCTTTTGCAGGTGCTCCTCTGCGATTTGATTTCCATCCTGAACAAATTGCCTACTTATTTTTGGCCAACTCTGTAGCGCTGTGATAATCTTACTCCCGATTTACTGTATATAGCTGCACAGCGTATGTATCACAAATAGCAAAATCTGAAACGCATGCTCCCATATGCTGATTCAATGGGCTATTATAATGACACGTATAAAGCCACTTTGTACTCACATATGCCACAATATGAGGTTTTTAATAGTTTAATAAACGAGAGGTTGTATTTCTGTCAGTTCTTCAATCATATAATGTTAGATGCTGCTAAATAAATTCAAATAATTGTAAATGTTCTCTGTATTTAAACCACTAATACATACACTATATGGCCAACCGTATGTGGACGCCTGACCATCACACCCATATATGGGTCCTTCCCAAACTGTTGCCACAAAGTTGGAGGATACAAGTGTCTACGATGCCTTTGTATTTAACTTTACCAGAACTAAGGGGCCCAAACATGTTCCAGCATGATGATGCCCCTGTGCACAAAGAGAGATCCATGAAGACATGGTTTGCCAAGGTTGGTGTGGAATAACCCTGAACCCAACTGTACTGAACACCTTTGGGATGAATTGGAATGACGGTTACGCACCAGGTCTTCTGACCTGTCATCAGCATCTGATCTCTTGAGCTCTTGTGGCTGAACGGGCAGATCTCCACAGCCACGCTCCAAAATCTAGTGGAAAGCCTTCCCAGAAGAGTGGAGGCTGTTACAGCAGTAATGTTAATGCCCATGGTTTTGGAATGGGATGTTCAATACTCAGGTGTCCACATACGTCTGGCCATATAGTGTATAAAACAACATATGACCATGTGTAATGGAAAACATTGTTGTTCTTAGGAAAAATAACCTGTAGAAACGTACTCATCCTGCATTAATGAAACTGCTGTCTGGATGTGAAACGGTTTACCGAAGATGCCATCCAGAGAATCTAGTCCTGTCCGAGTAGAGCTATTGACAATCTGGATGGAAATGAATCATGAATCAGCACCTCTTTATAACAGGATTACCCCAGTCACCATTCAGAACTAATGGCATATCATAGGCCTGTAGTTGTTTATGTTTGACAACATAATTGTAAAGAATACCGAATAATACCGTGTAGCTTCTTCCTAACTCGATCAGAGTTCTTACTTGATGTTCTTAATATTTGTTAGTTTTGTGACTGGATTTTTTCGTAGACTGTGCTTATCATGATGTAACCAGGTTTGAGCTTTAACTGTAGCTAACATTAGGTTACGTTATGTTATTTTATGTTATTATGATGACTAGGTTGCTGTACGGCATTTTTTTTTATACACAAATCTTACGCTTTGTGATTTTATGGCACAAAGTATACCTTGTTTAACTTATCATATCTTGTTCAGTTACAAGTTTAACTCGGTTAAATTGTCAACAGTGCAGATATATCACCTGAGATATGTAGACAATTATGACGTCAGTAACAAAGCAAATTTGGTTAAAATTAGTTGAACGTAAAGTGTGTTAATCATAGTACAGACATCTCTCCACAGACTTGCGTTAGATTATGTGCACTGGTTCAATCTAATTAGCTTAGTCTTTTTCCTGCTAATGTGGCGTGGGCATTGATGCATCAAAATATCTAGCAATAGTTTAAACGTGTAGTTTAAAGAAGTTGTAAGGATGAAAAGGTGTGGTGTTTTAATCTGAAAAGATTTACACTATAGTGGTCTGCTGCTGTGTGTAAGTGTGTGGGGTGTAGGCAAAGAAAATTAAATAAATAAAATCAAGAAGGCTAACATGACTAGCACAAGGTGAATGCTAATAGCCTCTAATTAGCATGCTGTAAATTACTTTTTTTTTTTTTTTTTTAATACACAAAGGCCATTACCAGGAATCATGGAAAGGGTGCATAAGGCTAATACATACGCACTGGCTAGCCATATCGATTAGTATAAACACACACACACACACACACACACACACACACACACACACACACACACTCTCTCTCTCTCTCTCACTATGTCTCAAGGAGGACAGAATTTTTTTTTTTCCAGGCAGAAAACTGCAGAATGAAACCAAGCTCATTAATTTTGTTGTGTGTGTGTGTGTGTGTGTGTGTGTGTGTGTGTGTGTGCGTGCAACTCCTACTAACCTATGACAATTGACTTCCTAAAGAGGTCTAAACCTGTCCTGTAGCAGAAGGACAGGCCGTCAGGTTTAGCATAACTTTGCATGACATTGAATAAACCAGCAGCAGCTTTACATAATAAATGAGCAGTACAGAAGGTGGCTAATAAAAAACTGGGTTGGAAATGGAATGCTAACGCTAAGTGGCTGTCAGCTGTTCAGCTGTTTATCTCTCCAGAATCTGTCATGTCATATGTAGTCGACTTTAAAGGAACAGTTTATACAAAAAAGAAATTCACACAAATATCTCCTCGTACTCCAAATGTAGTCTATCAGCTGAGACATGTCTGGTGTCTAAAAAAAAGTTTACTTCTTTAATTTTGCACAGGGGCTATATTATATTTATGAGGCTAATACTGCTAAATTATATAGGCTATATGAGGCTAATATTGCTAAAACTTTAGCATTGTGCAGAATTTGTGCCGAAATCAAAACTAAAGATGTGTCCTTACCTCTCTCAGACTGAGGCACGGGACATTTTTATTTAGCTCTGTTTTTGTCTGTGTTAATGAAGCATGCATGTCTCAGTGCTCGCAGAAGTGAAGCGCTCACGCATGCAGCAGTTTCACTGCTATTAAAGATACTGTTTAAATGCTATAAAGATGTTTTATCAAGTTACTTGTATTACAGGAAGATGCTGTAGTTCCTCCGCCTGATAATTTTATCGAGCACAGTTTGCTGTCTTAATCAGGAAATACATCCATGTTGCTGTCATTTTATGTCGTCTGTTCATTAGCGTAGCAAGGTACGCTCAGCTCACCCAGGATGACGTGGTATCAGAGCAGTTTTCACACACACGAGACACGATGTTACACAGTACCTGTATTTCTATCAGTGCATCCCTACTCAAAATATTATTTAACAGATCTATAAAATCCAAGT
>JAKKZN010000017.1:17889072-17902720 GCA_033441825.1 Pangasius elongatus
ATAAATAAATAAATAAATAATCTATGTCCAACTGTACACTACGTTTTCACTTAAACTTTTCATTTGGATAATTACGGCGAGGTTTTGTGTTTTCTTGTGTTTTACTTCGACTCATCTGCGTTCACAGATATTAGATCATCCAAAAAAGTGGAAGGATGCAGTCGGAAGCTGCCTAAGAACCTGACAGCATGCTGTAGAACGACGTTCCTACCAAACCATGCCTTTTTTTTTTTAATGCACATCAGTAAAAACAAATATGCATGTAAGCGTTCATAGTCTACAAATAATACAGAATATCCTATAACAGGGCAGCACATCATTTTTAATAATAATAATAATAATAATAATAATAATAAAAATGATCAGTGCCTAATAATTTCCTTGTGATCGCAGTATTATTAAAGAAACCATGACATTTTGTCAGAGGTTTTAGATTATTTCTGTGTCATGATCATTATCATTATCAAAATTAATCTGCCCAGAAAGGTGCTTAATGATCTTCAACTTTGATTCATCACAGATTCATGGGGCTGTTTTGATAAATTGCATGCAGGACAAAAAAAAAAAAACACACTAACCACTAGCTTTTTTCTCCAGATGATAAAATGAACGATACAAGATGCTTCAGTCGTCTACATTTCATCAAAACCTAAACTTCCCACAGTTAAGGGACAGGGCATGTACAGACCTGGTGCACTGTTTTATAGTTACCCCCTAGCACTTTCTCTCTCTCTCTCTCTCTCTCTCTCTCTCTCTCTCTCTCTCTCTCTCTCACACACACACACACACACACACACACACACACACACACACACACACACACACACACTCTCTCTCTCTCTCTCTCTCGGGCATATAGTTTAAGCAGACTGGAGCACATGGAGGCAGTCAGCGATGCAGAGAGAGGCATTTGGCTGTCCCGGCCCGGCCCGTGTCCTCATCCCCTCCCCCATCGCCTCACACAAGTGGACTTCTCTAACCACATTCCTCTGAAAACACTCACCCTTCCCACCACCACACCACAACAGGATCTCCCCCACACACACACACACACACACACACACACACACACCTCTGCTCTTCTTGGGGTTTACCTTCAACAGCAGGCGTCATCACATGACCCATGAGATCACCACATAACCGAGCAAAATAAATCACAAGAAGCTCCAATTTTTCCCACTTTTAAAAAAAATAAATCTTTCCTCCAATCTTCACTATATTGAACACAATTACAGGATCATAAAACTCTCCCTAAACAGATTCCCCCCCCACCCCAAAATGATAGATGATAATAAAATCATGACAGATCGCATTACACATCATCAGCACATTCCTTGTCCACCCTTTAAAAAAAAAAAAAAAAGCGCAGATACTCGAATTAAAAATGTAACACCTTTATTAATATCACAAAGCACACTACAAGAAAAGCGCCACAGCTCTGCCGTTCAACGTGCCGCGGGTCGTCGGCTGAACGCGGCCGGAGGTTAAATGCTATGACAATACTATTGCACTGCTAGAATGGATGGTACAGTAGTGCAACATCGTCAGAGCAGCTGACCTCAGCACATCAGCACGTGCGCATGGGAGGACGGCCATGTTCCCCGGGCACACTTCCCACTTTTCTTCTGTGACTACAGGTCCGGGTTTTTTTTTTTTCTCCCTTCCAACACACAGATAGATACTTGATTCAGCACATAAGTATGTACACACACACACACACACACACACACACACACACAAACACACAAAGAAAACCAGGAATGCAACACAGGGATCTCACACAGATGAAGTGAATCAGTAGATTAGAGTGTAAAGTAAAAAATCTTTCTTAATACATCCAATTATTGTGGTGGGGAAGAAAAAAAAACCCACCAGCATCATACTATAACAAGCAGGTGACTCTAAACAATCTTGTTATTCCAATATTATATTTTAAATTGCTTTTATTTAGATTTTTTAAAAAAAAAAAACCTCTGTTTCCTTCTTAAATATTAGAAAGTTAAGTGTGATTTTTAAAACATCTCTGCACTCAGAGCTTTCGAACTCCGGTCTAACAGCGCACTGGTCTTAAAGTGATTATACTGAAAAATACAGCAAATAATCAGCATAAATGTGGATCTTAATCTAGATTCAACTCCCGTAAACTCGGAGGAGCTTTGTGCTTTTCCACGCAGGCGAAGCATCCGATATTCAAATCGCAAAATATAAATACAACAATGAACGAATGAACGAATGACGCTGTAATCAGTTTGATATGAACGCTTTTCCTTCTGAGCCGTGATTCAGATTGCGATTACGGATAAATGACAGAGAAATTGAGGTTAAGATTAAGAATCTCCAGTAAAGTTTCACAACACTTTCACGTCCTCATTTCAGTCAAAAAATGCTGCGGTGTGTTTAACAAAAATAAGAGAGTTCAGTAAAAAAAAAAAACAACCTTATTTTGTACATTTTTTTAAGTGTCAATAATTTGAAAAAAAAAAAAAATACAGTTAATACAGCGTTTCCAAAGATCGGCAATACTGTCAGCAATTTGGTATAAATGTTTTACACTTTAGTGTCTAGTCCACTTTACACATTATAGATTACATGAGATAAGATTACGATCTTGTGCTTGTCGCCCAAAACAAGCATCAGTATTCAAATCCTGGAAAAGAAACGAATAAATAAATGAATCAAAAGCTTGGGATTACAAACGAAATGAAGATGAAACTTCGAGGAGTGTCACGCTATCCACCCAAGCAAGCGTTTACTTTCCAAAATAATTCATGAATAAACAATTAAATAAATAAACAGGTTAATTAGCCGATTTAAAATCTTTGCTGCACTCATCATTTTGTCTGTCGAGTCCATTTTGTATTACAGATTAGAAACGAATGAACGTGAAGATTAAACTCCATTTAACTTTCATCAGACACTCGACATCAGGATAATAATTAAATGATTACATATTGAGTATAAAAGCTTTTCCTTTAGTGTCAAATCCACTTTATAGATCAGACTAGAAATTAAAGTTAAATTAAAATTCAGATTAAACTCCAGTGAACTTGGGAAAGTTTTGTGCTTTTCACCCAAACATGCATTCAATATTCAGACAGCATTAAAGTATTAAATTAAGTTTAGGTACACTAATCAAATGGGTATAAAAGTATTTTTCCTTTTGTGTCAAATCCACTTTGTAGATTATAAATAACGAATTAAATAAAAAAGTTATAATGTTTAAACTCCGGCAAACTTTTAGACCTTTAATCATTTTCACCCAATCCAGCGTTCGATACTCGAATGATGATAAAGAAACAAACGAAAAGCTTAGGCAGACTAATCCACCGGGTATAAACGCTTTCTCTCTTATCCTCCATCAACTTTAGCGATTATAGATTGTAAATTAAATGAGTTAATAGTAAACTCCAGCAAACTTTAAACAGTTTTGTGCTTTTCATCCAAACCAGCATTCAATCTTCAAATGCTGGGGGAAAAAAAAACAAAAAAACATCAGATTAAATCAAAGAGTCAAAATCTAAGGAACACTAATCCATTTGGTGTAAAAGTTTTCCCTTTTGTGTCAAGTCCACTTTACAGATTATAAAATAAATAAAAGTTTCATTTCAACTTCATTAAACTTTACAGAGTTTTGTGCTTTTCACCAAAAATCGAGCACTCAATATTCAAATGATACATTAGTCAAAAGTATTGGTACATGAATCAAATTAAATCAATTAAACGTCTTTAGTGTCAAATCCACTCTGCAGATTACAGATTATAAATTAAAGATTAAACTCCAGCAAACTTTAAGAACTTTTTAAAAATCATTTTCACCCAATCAAGCACTCAATATTCAAATGAGGATAAATGAATGAATGAATGAATGAATGAAGAGTTTAGATTTCTTTGTGCATCAACTACACTTTATTGACGATAACTTCGAAACTAAACGAGCTAAGATTAAACTCTGGTCATCTTTCAGTATTTTAATAGTCAGACGCTAAAGATGTGTTCAATATTCAATACGGAAAGTTTTAATTTAGCGAAGGTGTTAATGCTATGAAAGAAAAACAGTATAAGCAGAAGCACAAGGCTTGAGAGCGTCAGAGCTCGTGACCTGACAGGTGTCCTTCCTCCCTTCATATCTACCCCCNTATCTCCCCCTCCTCCGCTCCCTCACTGTACTTCCACATGCTCGAGCGTGTCAGAGCACACAGAGGTGAAAGGTCACGGCAATATGGAGGGACTCGGAGGTCTCTGATCTTCCAGCCAATGCCCTTTTAATATTGCACTGCTCTTCTGGACGCTCACAGTAGTACAACAGAAAAAGGGCAACGGACGAAGACAGGGCTCGTGCTTCGGGGCCCCCGCCGTTTCTCCAGCCAATCCTGTGACTCCGTGCTGTCGCGAGCCAATGGGCTCACAGCGGTTTACATTCCTGAGCAACTCCGAGGAGGAGGAGGAGGAGGAGGAGGAGTCGAGAGGCACAAACACGAGTGCTGTAACGTTATAACATATTTCAGCTCAATACATATGCAAATAAAACGTAAGTGTAAAAGCGTGCACACTTCTTTATAAACAGGCCATGCATGCGAAATAAGCATCTACATTATTATTATCATCATTATTATTATTATAAAGCTTATTATAGAATTAAACCTTTAAACTGTACAGCGTACCCTTCGTGTACGCTCTTCTCCTCATCAAACCATCAACTTCCACAAATATTAAATTCTGGTTGATGTTTTTCTTTCGAAACTCCAGAAGATGATCTGTCCACCAACACAGTGTTCAGCCTTGAAAACTCCTTACAACGTCTGTGGTTAATTTTAGAGAGTTGGGCAACACTTTCACATCCTCGTTTCTCCTCCAGAAAACTTCAGCGGCTTTAAAATACGCATTTAACATCAAATAAACCGGTGAATAATTTCCAAAAACTTGGAGGCGTCACAGTGCGAAGTGTTGGAAAGGATCACATCAGTAATTACAGTGTAATCAGTTCTGTGTGAAAGGCTTTTTTTTTGTTTGAAGGTTGTAGAGTATATTGAAATAAAATGACTGCATTTCATTCATGTATGGGTTGCAATGAAAAGCTTTTAATCTGCAGTGGGTTTTATTTTATTATTATTATTATTATTTTATTTGCATGGACTAATGAGTGAGCTGAGGTGGTATGTGCTCTGTAATTAATTAGATGAAGGTTTTTTTTGATTAGACAAATTAAATGCATTAATTTTAGCAACTGAAATTTATAGATTTAGAAAAGTCCATGCATACAAGCTAATCTGAGGATTATACTTTTAAGCATTTTTTTTTAAAGACAAATCAAATTGCCTTAGACAGAAAGAAAGAAATATCAAATCTTAAACACGTTGAGAATATTATTTTAGAGATGAAGCCTTACCTGATCACAACACATCTACAAATACACCGTTTTTTCGTCCCCTCGGTTTTTTTTTTTTTATTATTTGATTGTTTGTTTGTTTGTTTGTTTTTTGACATGCAACACGCCTCAGATGAAAGGATTATCTTTTTTTAAATCCATGCATGCCTCACTGACAGCTTTTTCGAGCGGTTTTGGTTCGTACCGAGTGTCTGAAGCATGGTCCCGCCATTCCCGCTCCAAAAACGTGTACCGTGCTCGCGCAAATAGGGCCAAGTGAATCCTCCCTCCCTCCCACACCCTCCTAAACACCGTCATGAATGGTAGGCTGCCTAACTAGGGAGGGACACGACCGCGGATCCGTCCGAAACCGAACACTTCCGGACTAAAGAGAAACGACGCCGAAGGAGAACCGTGAGCAGCCCCGACACCGCCGACTAAACCCTGCTGACCACTGGGTTCACCCAGTCCACCTAAAACTGCTCTTAGATAGGTGTGTGATTTAGGACACAGCCTCCCTGTCAACGGGAGAAAACGAAGAAGAAGAAGAAGACGAAGAAGAAGAAGAAAAGTTGACCAGAAGGTGTAAAACCCTTCGAGCGTCTTCTAGGCCTGTTTGTTCCTCTTTTCTCAACCGCATTTATATCATATAAATAAAACAAGCCTTTCCATATTTTCATGAAAAAATCTTCTCCACACGGGTCGAGTCGGAAAACAAAGTTAAAAGCACAAATGGAGTGAAATCTCTCCCTCTCTCCCTGCGCGCGCTTCACGGCCTTTCCCAAAAAACGTTAAGACTCCATCTTTGACTAGTTGACATTCAGATCCCTGCCCGAGTGAATTCCTAATTTGCATGCCGCGCGCCCATTGGTCATTTCTTGCGCTAGTCTTCACCACCCGACGACCCCATTGGCTAGATTCTCAGCTCCTCGGCGTTCCAGGAATGAGTCACGTGACCCGACAAGCGCCACTGCGCACTTTAATTGGACGACACATACGCCGCCGAGTGTTTCATTCACAAATTTTTCTGAACAGCGGCCATATCGACGGTGTGACTTGACTTCCGGTCCAGAGCAAACACATTCTACTATTTATGGGCATTGTTTTAATTGTCATTATAAAGTCGGGACAAGGTTCATGTGCTCAACTTTATACACTAAATATAAACGAAATTAGTTTGTTAAGAGGTTGTTCATACACTAAACATAACTATATTATAATTACAATTTCTTTATAAACATGATACAATGCTATTATTCAGAAAACAAACAGATTGCTGAAGGCTGATTTCCACCTGGACATTCTGCAATTTAAAAAAAAAAATTTATTCAATTAATCTGACTTATTTTTACTTGTTCTACTCAAATAATTAAAAATACACAAATTATTTATAATTACATTTTAAACTGATACACTGGTACATCACATTTATTATGAATCTAATCTCTTTCTTTCTTTGTGTGTGTGTGTGTGTGTGTGTGTGTTAACCCCAGATAATTTTTCCAATTCTAAAAACAACTTATTGTAAGTTAAAACATCAAATATGCTTATTACACTGATATATTGTTCCAGACAAAAAGAACAAAATAAACCACTCATCACCAAACAAGCACTAAAATCTGAATATTTTTTTATAACAATAACAATAATTTTTTTATTAATATCATTACACCACTCTTCCCAAGCAGACGAGCCCGGATGAATCCGTAGCACAGTTACGTGTTTCTCTGTGCGCTGATGGCCCGTGGGTCTGTGTGATTAAAGGGAGCACAGTGGAGGTGCAGTCTGGGCCACTCCAGCAGGGACTTATGGAGCTTCAGGGTGGGCCGAAGGAAAGAGGGTGGTGCCTGAACCCCCGCATTGTGCTCTGACTGACAGCTGGAGGAGGGTAGTGGGCTGTGAAATCTGGCATTCCTGGCCAAGGGAGCTGAAATAATGGTATTGTCTGGTGGGAAAGGGCCCACATTCCCCCCCGTCCCTCTTTTCCTCCCTTCATCTGAAGGGATCTGATTGTGCAGTTAATCAGGAAAAAAAGTGTTTGATGTGAGACTGGTGCAGGAATTCAATAGGCTGCTAAGAAAAAGAGGAGGGATGAGTTTCTCTCTCTCTCTCTCTCTCTCTCTCTCTCTCTCAGGTTGTTGATCAGACTCTATAGTAAATAAAAAAAGAACATCAGTGGAATCCGAAACAGCTCCATGCATCTTTCCAGGTACATTTGGCCGATAAAAAAAATTGTTTTTCTAACACTTATGTAGTAACAAAACTGCTCTCAAACAGGACAGTCCTAGATAGATAGATAGATAGATAGATAGATAGATTGATAGATAGATAGATCATCTCAATTTCAACTACATACTGTATAAACTAAATCTGCAAATTACATTTTCAAAGCAAAACTAGGGTTGGAATGAAATAATGATAATTTCCTAATACTATAATACATTTTTGGTATCTTCGTATCAGCTTACAAGATGATTAAATATCACTTATTTTTATTTATTTATGTATCTATCTATTTGTTTGTTTGTTTGTTTAAATATCACTTTATATAGAAAATTAAACAAAGATTTGTTTCAAAGAGTTTCAACTCTTTGGACTGTTAAAAAAAAAAAAAAAAGAAATGCAGATCAGACCCCTTACTTAATTTATACTTTTTTCTTTTCAAGTTTTAAAAAGCTTCCCAGCATTTAAAAAAAAGAGGAAAAGAAGTTTTAAAAAAAACCCAGTGAGCTTGGAAACCTTTTTCATGATGTAGCTCTCTGTGCATGTACAGTTAACTCCGCTTGGTCCAGTGTTACACTGATGCACAGTCACACATCTCATTCAACACTAAATCAATTCATAATCCAGTCCTGAGCTCGTCCTGTGAGTGGAGCTGATTAGTTCAGACAGAAATATCTCCACACACACACACACACACACACACACACACACACACACACACAGCTATGGAATAAACCATAGCTATTCTATTTATATTGCTCTCATATGGACATGACGTTAATGGTTAGGTATATGTTGATACGCAGTTATACGATACACCGCGATATTCAACACGATAATGCCACTGAAGCTATTTCAAAAAGGCTCTATTTAAAGACACTTCCTAGTTTATCAGACACTCTCACAGAGCTCACGCTCCTGTGATGAGACGATCCCATAATTCAGTTCACCAGGTTAAAAGGTACATTGAGTTGACATTCAGTACGAGGATCATTTTTAAAATCAACTGTGAAGGACACAGAATGAAACATCTCACCTAAAACAATTTTACTATCTCTAAAGCACAAGGATTATCCTGATGAAACCATTCAGTTGTGAACGTCTCGTTGATATTAGCTGTAAATGTGTGTTATAGTGTCTGTGAGAAGCCATGCAGAACATCTTATTTACACGAACACAGATCATACTCATTTAATTGTGAAGTGCTTAAAACGAAACACATTCCAGTGCAATTGTGAATTTATGAGTTTGTACATTTACACTACAAGATGCTGAAAGTGACATTTACAATCCTACAGACGTAGTTAAGAATTAAGCTTAAATAAGAGCTAAATAAGATTGTGTGGATTGTGTGTAATGAAGATACAAATCTTTAAAGCCTATAGCTACTTATTTTAAATGTATTAAATTAAGTTTAGATTTCTCTTTTTTTCTTTCAAAATGTGTGTGTTTATCACTAATTATATTGTTATATGACTCATTTGATTTGTAGCTAAAAGTGAAGAGGTGTAATTAGGAATTCAGTTGAATTTCCACCACATTAAATGTGAACAATTTTCTTTTCATATCAGTTTTGATTACTGAAATATATTACACCGATTTTGATAGATCTGAGGTTTCACACGTGACTGGGTAAATCTAAAAAAAATATAAACTATTACACACATAAACTATTTTTCTAAAAATGTGCTTGGGTAAATTCGCTTAATATAAACCATTTTTACATTATTTAACTAATTATTTATACGATGATAAGAGAATACTAAGCATCTTTATAATCTATTAATTTACTGAAATCTAGAGACAGTTAAATCTGTGCAATTGTTTTTTGTAAATAATTATTGCTAAAAAGAGCTGAATTATAATTATTGAATTGTAACCAATGACATCAAACTGAACAGAATATTTCAGCCAAAATGTAAACATCGAAACATTTCTAAAGAAACGGTTCGATAGTGAAAATGAAGTGTAAATTATTTATAATATAATATAAATACAGCGTATTTGACAAAGGAAAGCAGTTGAATATTGTTAATGGACAAATCATGATAATGATAACGGAGAAACCTATTTAATCTGTTTAATCAAGTGGGATTTAATTGTTTATTTGAAACATAGTAGTAGCAGTGTGAGAATAAATAACCAAACAGCAACTAAAAACAAAAAAGTGCACATTTTAGCAATATGCAAAAGGAAACACTTTAAATAAAATAGAATTAAACTACGAGTTGATTTGAAAAACTGAACAAAAATGATCATATTGATCATAACGGTCATATTCAGTGTTAACTATTATCTGACATCAACTAATGGCTTCATTTAGCTAATAAGGTCTTTATTAAAATCTGCTAAATGCCCAGTTAACGTTGTTTCTACAGGTGGAAGGTTTTCCTTTTTAAATCGTGGTTAAATGCTAATAATCTGCTTTAGTAACAAGGAACCTGAAACGTTTCAGAGGGGAATTATTTCGACTTCTCTTTAAATGTTGGTCATAAAAAAAAGAGAGAGATCAAAAAAAGAACAGAGTGTTGAACTCCACTGCAGAGAGAAGATGGCTTCAGAGAAACATTCCACTGAATGCAAAGCAGCTGTAGCTGCTACTCTTATACTTCGACATGTGCATCCTGAAAGAGACCTTCTGAGTCTTGGGTGGTTTATCTTTTGTTATTACCCCAACCTAATTCCATCCCTTCCTCCAAAAATGTTCCACCCTTCTTCCTGTGCCCTTTGACCCCCCCACCACCACACACACACACACACACACACACACACACACACTCTCTCTCTCTCTCTCTTCCCTCCAGTGCTGCCTCTGTCTTCAGGTTTCTCGCTCATCGATAGCCCCGGCAGTGTCATCGATCATTTCCCTATATGGTGACCGGAGCAGTGGATTTATCTGGAGCTCATTTGTGACGCTCCTGCATGAGATAATCTGACTGGGAAGTAAACTCTTGAACCCTACTTATATTTGGAACACCACCTCCTCCAGTACCTAGCCTGTTTTTTTTTTTTGAACCGAGCACATGCCCCACATTCCTAGCATGGGGGTGGAGGGGGTTATAGAGGGGGTAGAGAATTTCACAAGAGGAACATGACTGAAAGTGCAGTGTCGCAATCCGGACACGACTGCGTGAAGCTCCACGCTGCTGGAGGAGTGAGCGCGTAAGGCGACAGGATCGAAATACACTGCACAGTGAAGATGTTACGCAATGTTTTTTTAGTATTGAGAAAGATGAACGTGGAACGAAAAAAATGACGTGTCACAATCTAGACACGACAGGCTAAACTGTGTATTATTACACACTTAACAAACATATTATTCATTTGCATATTAAATAATACATTGCTGAATTGTTTCTATTCTACAAATGAAGTAAAAATAAAATGCCAAAACTTTTATCCTCATCTACAAGAACATGCAAATTGTAAAAACATCCAGGCGTAAATATTAAAACACCATATTTGCATATTGGAAACTGATAGGCTCTTATATTTTATGATGTAATAACTGTTATATAAAAAAGACGATTTTTTCACCTAGACTTATTTCACAGAGATGATATTGTTTATCTGTTTCTTTAAGGAATTACAGTTTCCACTGATATTTGTCTACTTCGATTGAAATGAACTCTTCTGAAAGGGTTTAATAATAAATAACATTCGATGACGTTTCATTTATAAAGTGACTTTAACGGGACAATAAGGAGAGAGAGACCTTTAACAATCCTTTTTTAAAAAATGTTGTGTTTATTAGAACAAACTACTGGCTTGAGGTGATCTCACGAATGTGTTATGGGTAACAATGATTGCATTTTCAAACGAATTAAGACAGAAAAAAAGTGATAACGGTGCGAGAACCTCAAACCTCAAACCTACACAAAACATGCAAGTTTGCTTGTGCAAATTCTTTTCACGCAACCTGATCTCCCGTGTCATAATATGCAAATTATTTACTGGAAGTCTAGTGCTGCGGCTGAGCCGGGACCGTCCTAAACTTTGCCTTTGGCTCCGGTGGTAATAATGGAGGTTCTTCAGTAAAAGTGTAATCATATTAAAATCTGTTCCCAAATTAAAGCTTTAAATGCTCGAGTCAGTTTCTCCTCTGAACATGAATAAGTTTTGAAAATAATCTTTATATTACTTTATATTATATTGATGTTCAAGGCCATCTGAAGCTGAGAATAATACAGAGAAAGAAAATGTAAACAAAAAAGTGACTGATGTTAGAACATTTAAACGTAAAAAACTAAAAGGTGACGTTCGTAGATATCTCTCTGAGCTGCTATGAGGGCTTTTGGAGCTCAAGTTTCAGAATAAATATTATTTGTATTATTTTATGAACTCTAAAGAGGCAGTCATTAGTGTAGAGATATATAACGGCTCAGGAAAGAAAAACAATTATGCTGTAATGCAAAATGTCCCATTTTTTATTTAGATTTTTGGAACAGCAATAAGGAGCGTGACATGATGGTGTCCCTGGTTTTATCCGGAGCTCTGTGTACTGTCTGTCTGGGGTTTACTGGCTATATGCTAAACTGCCTGTAGATGCGAATGAGTGTGTGCGTGGTGCGACGATGATGCACCGTCCAGGGGGCGTTCTCACCCGGTGTTCCCAGGATATCCTCCGAATCCATACAACGTTTCCTCATTTGTTCCTTTTATTAAATCGGTTTTTCAATTTTCTGAAAAAAGTCTTAATTCATAAAGTGTAATCACTGATATGCTGAAGTTTGCAGTGAGGAGATGATGGAGGAAGCTGTGCTTTGTGGTCTGCTGCGTTTCTTTTCTTATTAAATTCAAGAGACTTCGAGGAAAGGATCGCTTATAGCTGCGATCTGATCATCTTAACAGGAGCTCACAGCATTACGAGCTCATAACATTAAGAGCTCGCAACGTTAAATGCAACTACAGGGTGAAAAAGAATCAAGAACCAATGAGAGAACCAATGAGAGTGAAACTATATATGCTTAATTTAGTATTTGTTATTTACAGCATATGCACTATACATTATCTCAGCCTCTGTGTTACGTTTCTGCAAATATTTGCTCAACATATTCCCACTGGTTCCTGACTTTTTGGACACCTGTACAGCTGAAAAAGGTATGACATGTCATTCTTTAATAAATAAAACTCATATCGCTGTGGTATAAGAGGAATAAAACACCGCTATTGGAAAATGATCAACTTCACGGTGGTAAGAGGAACTCTGCCTTGTGTCAGGCTGCATCATACAACCTTGTCATTGATTATTTTCCTATAAAAGCACACCCCCGAGTGTTTTATCCCTTACCTATAAGCCTGACATAAGCACTTGGTGGCTCATAAAATTCATAAAAGGGTTTTACTGGGAACTTTTCTATAAGAGAAACCCTCGAACCCTGGAAGGTTTTGGGTGCTTCCCGAAACGACAAAGGGATCGACTAATATATCTATCCTTGTTGATGTATTATTAAAACGAATAGGTCACTTGATGTTTGGTCACTTGATGTTTTTCTTGGCGACTATGTATAAAAAAAGACATGATATCCTTTAAGGGTTCCAAAAGGAATAGATACTTGGTTCCCTTCTGTTTTCCTCGTACATGTTGCCATTGAGTCAAATTTATTAGAGTATGAAAGTATTAGTATTCTTGCTTGCTGAACATAGATTTGTTATCTGGTAAACATTACCAGATAGAGTTGGAGTTCATGTAAATCATAATTTATTCTATCTCCACCTGTGCTTACCAGTCGCTAATAAAACGTGCGTAATTCCCCTTGTAATCTGTTTATTACACCAATCTACTGGCTTTATAACCCAAGCGGAGCGTCCATTCCATAAGTCAAGGTATCTCTTGGTGACATTTTAAACCAAACTCTTCCTCTGGGGAGAAAAAAAAAAAAAAACAGCCCGTAAGTAGACTTCAGAGGAATTCCTCACTTCACCTCACACCCTACTCATGGAATGTTCACGGGGTCAAAGGGCAACAGGCTCAAGGGGAAAACCAATCTCGTGCAGTGGCGATGAGGTCTTATTCAAACAAGCGCAGAAAGCTAGACACAGTCCTGAAAAAGACGAACC
>JAKKZN010000017.1:17994861-18006356 GCA_033441825.1 Pangasius elongatus
CACCTGCCTAAAAACTACACACAGGACAAAAACACAGTAAGGTTCCATTCATAGTCTAAACAAGGGATTGAGCGAAGAGTCTCGGTCTGGTTCCTCGGTCGGGTTCCAACTCTGGCAATTCGACTACAGGAAGTGAACCAAACATGTTGTGTGTTTTGGGTTTTGGTGTAGACTCAAAAGACCACTCACTCAAACCACACCTGGGTAACACTGAGTTATAGATAATGTAATTCCAAGTAGTTATAATTTAGGCTGTAGATAAAAAAATAGAGAGAGTAAAAAAAAGAATTAACCAGAAGCTTCTGGGGAAAAAAGAAAACAAATGTGGAGAGCAAATCTTGTTGCAGAAGCATCAGAAACAATCCATGCTTCATGCCATACGCTCACTTGCGACTCTCATCTGAGTGGCAAAGACCAAATACATGCACACATTATATACATATATTACAGTGTTAATACACGGGATCTGTCAATTTTATACTGTACTTCATTAACTACTTAAGTGTGTCTATTAGTCTGTGTTAATCTGTCCTGTTGCTACCTAACACTGCTTCCATGATTGTCGGACCACACCAACAGCCATTAGCTAAACTGCAGCTACGTCAGGATAGAAAGCCTTTAGTTATAAAACCAAACCGTTCAGCTTTCACAAGACAGAAATCAAGTGGAAAAATCAAGAAATTAAATTCTATAAAGGTCTCACTGAAATGGTACATTAGGTATGTAAAATAACGCTGTGTTGTATTTAAGCCTGTTCCAGCACAAACCTGAGTAAAACACCCCAGGGACAGTGATACTGTGCTGCAGCTGCACAATGACTCACAGTGTTTTGCGACACTGAAATGGTTTGGAGTTTCAGAGGATCTGTGNGTTTTAGACGTGTGTTTATTGGCATCCTGTTCTGTGTCACTGTTATTGTGGGCATTAACTTTGAATGTGCAGCATGATAATTGCACATGTGCAGGTGACTAATCGAATTAGATAAGGCTCTGAGCAGGGCAGGAGAAACACAGGTTAATATCCTGACTGGAAATACAGTGCCATGTTGAAATCTAAACGAATCAGCAGCCAAATTGCCCTCATTAGACACGCTATCACTGTAGATGGTGTTTTTCTTTGCTGCCTTTCCTTCATGTTGCTTTTGGGACGTTTTGCCTGAGAGGACAACGCAACAACTTCTGCTCTTTGAGGATGAATTTGATAAATATTTGAAAGCAAATCAGTTATATAACATTACTATAATAGCTCAATGTGTTAACCATCTCTCTCTCTCTCTCTGTGATTTTATTTCACTGAGCCAAGATAAATCTTGAAATCTTGAGTTTGGCAGCATCATTAAAATGAACTTTGACCCTGTTAATGTATCAACTGATTTTGTACATTTCTGCAAAAAACATTTTAAGAAAATGGCAACAACAAGGCAAATACAATTTTCATAATCAGGTTCATAATCAGTTTTATTAGTTACATTTTACAACTATAGCAGCTGCAAACACCAGTCACTCTTTTTTCTCTTTCTTGGAGTCTTGTCATGTTACTGAGAAGTGCAAACGTTGTGTCCTGAAGACTTTCCCATGTTGGAAAACTTACTGTTACAAAATGCTGACACTGGAGACTCCTTCCATAAATGTGAAATAAACATCTCTGTACAGAAATCTCCACCACATCGATGGTTATACGTTTTTGAATAGTAAGAAAATATTTCATAGAATGTGCGTAGGATGAATGTATGTATAAAATCCACTATAACCCATTTTTGCTACTGACATTCGCTTCGTATCACCAATTTTGAATTTCTGTTAATTGACAATTAACAGTTGATCTAATATCAATGCAGAGTTTCAGCCTTTCTCAGTTGGCAGAGTCTTGAATAGCGTTCTTAGTGGTATTAACTGTTTTGATAACACTGACCTCAGAATGTGACAAGTCAGCTGAAAAAGTCAGACTATTCCATCAGCTTGGCTAATCCCACTAATGCCTCTGCAAAAAAAAAAAAAAATCTTTCTGAGATGTTCAGCAGAATCTGATGCAGTCGAATCAGTCGGCTAATGTCAGTGAGAGGATTTAGTGGATAAATATTCAGTTTTATGCGTACTTTAAGAGGAAAATTGGGAGAAAGAGCGCAGGCTGTCTAAGATTTCTCTCTGCAGTTTAAAAAGCATAGGGCACTGCGTCAGTGGCAGAGAAATGTTGAAAAGATAAATTATCATGAAGGGTCTGTTTCTTTGACATTGCACCAGACACTGAGAGCTTAAAATGTAGCTAAACACTTTTTGTTAGCATGCATTTACCAGAGCTGAAGTCAAGAACAGACATCAGAGTTTTCAAAATCGCATTACAGTCGCTGGCTCAGATATTTCAGAATGGATAACAAGCTGAAACAGAATCCAACTTGGTGATAAAATAATGCTCAGCAAACAGGCTAGTTAGAGGGGAGTGACTTGCAATATTCCCCTTATGCATATTAAGTTATCAAGTAGGAGATTAATTTCAAAATGTTGTAAAGAGTTTTGGCTAATGAGTCGCAGAGCAAGACCATGATACCGAACAATGAGATCCAGACATGATCAAGACAGTAAATAATGATACAGAGATCAAGACATCAATACAGAGATCCAAACCCAGACTGAGTAATACACTCCAGACTAAGATTCTCAGTTTCAAGACCCAGACCAAGAGCCAGAACATAAGGCCCATACTATGACTAAGGACACATTTATGTGGTCTCAAAAGTTATTAAGACCTAGAGTTTAAGCAGTGAGACCCAGACCAAGTCTGAGCAATGATACACAGAAAAAGGCCAAGGGTAATAAGACTCTGAATAATAGGACCAACACCAATGTTCTAAGTATTAAGGCTCTTAATAATGAGCCTCAAACCAAGACTTTGAATAATGAGACCCAGACCAGATACCCACTCCTGAGTAATGATACCCGGATCAGTAATCACACTCAGACTAAGACTTTGAATAATGAGACCCAGACCGCATACCCACTCCTGAGTACATTTACATTTACAGCATTTAGCAGATGCCTTTATCCAGACCGACTTACAGAAGTGCTTAGTAGTATTTATCAAAACATATCGTCATGCTAGCTCACTAGGTCAGGTACTAAGAATACCATTGAGCTGCAGCCCTGTTGCAGAAAGTTTGTACAATATGAAAGAAAACACTCAAAGCAAGGGATGTTTTTTTAAATAGCAGTGTTAATTCAATTCAAGTGCTTGGCGAAGACATAGGTCTTAAGTCTTCATTTAAAGACTGGCAGCTGTTCAGACAGCTAGGGGACGTTCATTCCACCCCAAGGTGCCAGGACAGAGAAGAGTGTTCATGCATATCTTCGTTGTGAGAAGTGATAGTGAGTAGTGATACCAATGATATTGAGACCAAGACTCTGAGACGCAAACCAAGATGCTGAGTAGCAAGACCCAGACCTGAGTAATGAGACAAAGACCAAGAGTAGCAAAACCCAGACTATAAATCCAGACCTGAGTAATGAGACCAAGACCAAGAATAGAAAAAACCCAGAACATAAACTCAGGCCTGAGTAATGAGACCAAGACTCCAAGCAATGAGCCCCAGACCAAGATTTTTTTTTAGAAAAACCTAAACCATAAACCTAGAATTGAGTAATGAGACCAGGATTCTTAACTATAAGCCTTAGACTAGTGACACAGACCTGAGTAATGATCCCCAGAACAAGGGGAAGACGGTGCTGCATCGTTGTTTTTGACCATCTGCTGCTCTCAGTCATCCTTGAGTATAATGTGTGATTTGAGTCTGTCAGTATTGTAAGACAACACCCTTCTTACTGATGGTTTATATAATCTCCACACTCTTGCAATGTGATAATCAGATTCGGCTCAAGTTCCTTTCACACAATTTTCTTCCAGTAATTAATAAATTTAACCTATTTTTTGGCATGTTTAGTTGGGCAACAGTCAACCTCTAAATCAATATTTCAACCTTTCTTAAACTGTAAAAAGATCAATATGAAGGATGTGCGTCCAAAGAGAGAATGTCTTCCCATTTAGCATATGAGCTGCATATGACATTGCTGAGATGCAATTTCTGCTGACATTGGTTAGTTTTGTGTGTGTGTGTGTGTGTGTGTGTGTGTGTGTGTGTGTGTGTGTGTGTGTGTGTGTGTGTGTGTGTGTGCTATCTGGGCAGATTCTGAGTAATGAGAATCGGATCAAAACTTGAACTAATGAGCTTCAGACTCCAAGTATCAAGACACAGATGAAAAATCCCAGAGACCCAGAGCACAACCAAGTCTGTGTTTCTTTAATCTCAAGAGATCTCAGGACCAGGAAAACAAAATCAGGAGTCCAACTATCATCCTCACTGTTCTCAAAACCCAGACAGTTCAGAGCTCTGCATTGTCTTTGTGTTTAGCAGTTCTATCTCACCTCACATCCAGCTTGATAATTAAGTGAGAAGTTAAATCATGGATACTGAAGAAAAGGAAATGCTGCACTGCACCCCAGTAGACTAGAGTCTACCTTTTAGCAGACCGGTGTTATAGGTTATGACGGAGCATGGGTAGAGCTTGGGGCACGGGTGGAAGTTTCTTTGACTGATTTTCTATCTGGTTCTATCTATTTCTGTTCCTGTGTGTTTGTTTCAGTTTTCTTATCTTCTCTCTTTCTCTATACACCTCCCACAGAGTCGCATGGCAGAGAGTTTGCGTCTGTTCGACTCCATCTGCAATAACAACTGGTTCACCAACACCTCGCTCATCCTCTTCCTCAACAAGAAGGACCTGCTGGCTGAGAAGATCAAGCGCATCCCACTGACAGTCTGCTTTGCTGACTACAAGGGCCAGAACACCTATGAGGAAGCAGCCGTGTACGTGCAGCGCCAGTTTGAGGACCTGAACCGCAACAAAGAGACAAAGGAGATCTACTCACACTTCACCTGCGCCACTGACACCAGCAACATCCAGTTCGTGTTCGATGCCGTCACGGACGTGATTATCCAGAATAATCTTAAGTACATCGGCCTGTGCTAGGACCAGGGGATGGGGTTGGGTGGGTGGGGAGGGGAGAGAGACATATATCTGGCCTCCCTCACTTGATCGTTATAGTGCCATGGAACCATGATGAGAATGGGGACAGGATAGGTGCTGCCACCTTGTTCAAGTTATTAACCATGAAAAGGTAATGGTTAAGAATTTTGCAACCTTGGTATACATGTGTTTGCACTGAATTCATGAACATATAGACACACACACACTCACACACACATACACACACACCTTTGCTTTTGTTTACTCACAGAAACTCGGAATCGATTGTCAAGTACCTGTTTGAAATGGAAACACTGGTACCTTAAGAAGACAGACATCCCACCAGTTCCTTTCTGGCTTACAAAACCTCTAAGATAGAGCAGGACCTCACCGTCCTCAAAGTCCAAACGCTTCTGTTCTGTCCTTTAAGGCTGTTAGATTTACATCAATCGAGCAATGCTACTTTGGAATAATGTTTTTAACAAGTCTTTAAAAGAGTTTCATTTTTAAATGACCATTTTAGAGTATACATGACCGACACAAGCGAGATGACGAAAGTCCTGCGAAACGATTATAAATTATTATTACTTTTCCTTTTCGTTTTCCTTCCCAAGGTGAAAACTGCCAATGTACAATGCTGAAATAATGCAGCTTTTTACACATTAACACTCATATCACCCATAGAAAATGCTGTTTTGGTTTTCTTTTTCTGTATTTTTTTTTTCTTTCGCCTAAATTAGGTTGCACTTTGATTCCAGTTTGAGAGCAAATGTCTGATTTTTCCAAGAGTGTTACGTCTGAATTGAGTATTAAGAGTTTCGTGAAGATCATTTCACTTTCCAAAAGAGACATAAATAGTGCCAATGTAAATGTAAATAAATAACAGACCCACCAAAACCATTTTGGTTTTTACTTAAAAAATGTCAGAACATTCAAATATGCATGATTTTGTTACTTTGTAATTTTGATAAATTATAGTTTGAATTGTTTACTTATATTTTTTGATTTTACAAATATACTCCCACACACACACACACACACACACACATACATATATCAAAATCAAAAACACTGTGTACACTTGTACAGCTGTTTTTCAAGAGGTATTTATTGAAAAGAGGACTATAAGCAGAGACGGCAATTCATATTCAGCTCAAACCTGGATCCGATACATAATTATTAGTAAATGATATGCTGGTGATTGCAACAAAAGAAAAAAAACTAATATAAACAAAAAAAACAAAACAAAAAAAAACAAAAACAAAAAGGAACCAAAAAAGAATTTTAAAAAGTATTTAAAAAGTATATGAGCAAAAAAAAGAGAATCTTATATAAGCAAATGAAACCTTCCTCTTTGTTCTGCCGTCATTCTGAGTGGACGTTGTTCTCGGTATGGTGTGTAAATAGTATGTGAGGTGCATTGTTCGTGAGAAAAAAAAAAAATCACCTACGTTCGTGTAGGCGTGATCGGCAGAAAAAAAGGACCACGCCCCTTTTCTTCTCCTCCATTTCTTCATCCTTCTCCTTCTTCTCTTCAGCTACGATGATGTGCAACCATCCCGTGCTAAGGGCTTCAGGCTTGACTTTACACGATGTCCACTGAAAACAAACAGACAAATATTTAAAACAAAGTATAAAAGAACAACAATAAATAAAAAAAAAAAGATTATGCAAATGTCTTCTTGTGCAGTGTTTTCTTTGGGAGGTGATCTTGGGTACCGTGGATGAGGATTTCAGGTAACACCTAGCTGTATCATGTACTGAGAAACACATATGCATATTGAGATTCTAATTCTTGCTTAAATTATTAAATTATTAGCTTGGCGAAAAAGACATGCTTGATGTATGATGTTTGCTAACAAGTTTATCTCATCCAGAAGCCTTTCTGTGAATTCCTGCCTCAAACCACTTCCTGTTGTTCACTGATCTTACAAAAATGTCTTGACGTGGTTTAGGACAAAGTGGGACTTACTGTCATCTATAAACATGAGAGAAACTCACCATGTAGGCGAACACTAAAGCTTTTTATCTTTAACGTAAATTGATATCATTTCGCCTCCTAGGTCCCACCTCCCAAAGTTTGAAGGCAGAATTCTACTTCTACGTCTATACTGATGATAACGTAGTCTTATTTTGCACTTTGAACCCAACCCCCAACTGGCTCTGCCTTACTAACTTTCCAAGACTTGGGCATGTACCTATAAAAAGACTCGGTATTTAGCTGCATTGGCTCGTTATTGACGTTAAACCTGACATAATTTGCTCTATGTGGGATCAGGGGAAAATTATGTAGGTGGTGTTGTAACCTTACAGCAGAGTCCCTGGTTTGAGCATGAGATCAGGTTACTGTCTGTGTGAAATTCTTCCATGTTCTTCTGGTCATCTGTGGGGTTCCTCTGGGTTCTCTGGTTTCCCACCTCCCAAAAACATGCTGTTAGTTGAATTGTTGATTCTAAATTACCTCTAGGTGTGAATGACTGTGTGAAGAAGTGTCCCCATGGTGCCCAGCAATGGACAGGTGTACCATCCAGGGTGTATTCCTGCCTCACACCCAGTGTTTCTGGGATAGGCTCTGGAGCCACCGTGACCCTGACCAGGACGAAACACTTACTAAAAATGAATGAATGAATGAATGAAACAAAATCTTTCCCAATCCATTCCTTCAAAGCCAAATTTCCACAACCAGATGAAGTTTTTTTTGCCAGAAAATTCCTTTTTGTCATATAAGGCCTGCTAGTCCATCTATATAACTAGCCTCAGTGTTTAAATGGCAGTGCATGGTTATCCTGCTAGCCCTAGTGTTTTAACGTAATTCTGTCTTAGATTATTCTGGGAAGCCTCCACCCCTCTGCAGTATTCCGATAACTCGCGCAAATACACACACTCTCTCTCTCTGTGCAGTCCATTCTGGACACACTTGAAATCCAACAGCCCTAGAAGCAATGGCAAACAATCCATGCACTAATTAAGTGAGCAATTAGATTATTCTGAAATTGATTTATGTCTACAGGGAGTTTGTACGCGAGTTAAAAATTGTGCATTTGTACACATGTGTCTATGCGTTCAACAGAAGGGGGTTTTCATTAGGACAAGGAGACATTCGGGACGGTCACACATTCCATGCCAATTAGCATCCAAACCTTGGCCGACCCCCTTCGCTGTTTACAGAAAGCCTCATTGTGTGCACTCGGGGAGGAAAAAGAAGGCAATGTGTTGTGAAACTGCTTGCTCAGTCGATCTGAATGAGAGAAATGTCTGTCCACCTCTCACTATGTTCAAACAACACTGGCCTTTCAGTGTCAGTGACAAATTATGCCTTTAGAAATATACAGACCATAAAGAAACGACAGATGAATAGATATTATGGATCATTAGCCTCAAACCATCTACTTTGTGTATGTTTAGTGTGAGTAGTGTATTCAAAGCAGGGAGTTTGAGTGAGATGTAGTGCATCATTAAAACTCGCTAAAATATTAAGTGTAGAACATATAACACTTTTTTAAGGCGAGCCCTTAATGGTCTTCACAGAAGGCTAATCTGCCCTGATTAAGATCAACTCCCATGAAGGTCAATGATAAAACACTGGCATTGCTTCTAACTTTGGCATGGCTAAAATGAAATGAGGTGCACACTGTAACTCCGGCCATCTTGGACATTACTTCTCCTAGGTCCCGTCTTCCAAAGGTGAAAGGCAGAATCATACTGGGACGCTACATGATTGTATTGCTCTACTTTGCACTTTGGACCTTCCGATTGGCTCCGCCTCCCTAAATTTCCAGTGTTTTAGCATGTACCTATAAAAAGAGGTCTTGTGGTTAGCTACATTAGCCTTGTAGCTTGAGTGCGAGATGACATCACAAATGATAAATGTATGAAATTTGCAGTTAGGGGCAAATATTTGCACATTTGAGTTCTTTGCCAAAGAATTTCTTTGAGGCTAATTTTCCAGGATCAGATTAAGCCTCAGTCAAATTGTGAAACTGAAACCTTTACCTTTAGAGTAACGAGTGTGTCCCATGACCTTCAGAGGTGGATTTAATGCAAGCAGTGAAGAATTTCTCTTTCATAAAAGGTTTCTAGTAGAACATTTTTTAGACAGGTTGAACCATTGACCAAAGAATTACAGATGGCATGATACCATGATAGTGAAACCTTAAGTATCAGCTGATAATGATATGTGCCCGATATTTTTTTTTTTTTTGCTGATGCGACAAAGACTTGTTGATCCAGGAATGGCTGCAACACTGAATAATTTTCAATGGCTTAGTAAGTGATAATCAGATAAATATAGTTTGTCCTTACTGAGCAGGATCCATGGGTTTTGAGATGCTGTCTATGTAATGCTTTCAGATTAGGAATGTTGATTTACCACCAAGACTTTCCTGCTACATCAAATGAGTACAATTACCTGGTTCGACTTGGCTGTTAAGATCTGCCCCAATATAATTATACTCACTAGAGATGGTGTGAGTCACAGTGAATGGACTTTTTTTTTTTTTTTTTTACCATATCCAAGGAGCTTAGTCAGTCTAACAGTGCAGTGGGAAATTATTAAATGTGGTTCCGCCCACCTTCTGTTATTTATCCCACCATAAAGGTGACCTGCTGTGCACTGATATACAGCCCAAATCTCATCGAGGGAAAGGAGGATAGCTGTTTACAGTGACAATAAAAATAAATTAATTAAAGTGCCAGGCAGGGCTGAACCACTCTGGCTGGTGTGAGGCCTTGTGACTGTCACGAGCAGTGATGAAGGAGAGATAACAAAAACAGGCAGAGGGGCAATTATGCTTTCTCTCTCTCTCTCTCTCTCTCTCTCTCTCTTTCTCTCTGTCACATACACATGCAGACTCTCCCTCTCTCTCTATCTCACTCACATACACACACACACACACACCTTAATTTTAGTGTGAGGACCTTCCATTGACATATTTACTAATGCAGCTAATTAATGCTATCCCTGCACCTAAATCTAACTCTGTGAAGCATAATCCACTAAGTAAGAGATATATTTGAAATATATGACTAACTGATATTTTATGATTTAGAGTCAGGTTGATTGCGCAATTGCGCAACGTGAAATGATGTTTTTGAGTGTTTGAGGAGGAGGCTACACTTTTTAACCAAGACTGACAGGCACAGAGGCCACGCCTCCTTTACTGGGACTGACAGCTGACATCCACAGAGGCTACAGCTTCTACACAGTCCCCAATACTAAAGTCAACAGTACTGTGTGAAACATCTATTCAGAGTAGGATTATAATCATTCAGTTGGCCACAGACTGGCAATTACGAGCCAGTGTAAGAGAATAAGCATCTGTCATTATTGATCTGAAAGGAAATGCAATCACACCTTGCTGTGGTTATTTTATGCACATTTGCCTTGAGTGCTCATTAGAAGAGTGGTGGTTGGCTTAGGTGCAGTTCAAACCCTGGCATGGTCCCTCTCTCTCTCTCTCTCTCTCTCTCTCTCTCTCTCTCTCTCTCTGACAGGCTTCCAAAGGTTTCAAGCGCCATATAAAAATGAGTGTGCTCTCTGACACCTTATGTGCACTTCAAACTGACAGATGGTTTTAGAAATTAGGCAGCAGCAGCTCCATGGGAAACCTGTTTCACAGCATAATAAAAAACATAATTATGTGTGTGTGTGTGTGTGCGTGCGTGCGTGTGCGTGCGTGCGTGCATGTGTGTGTGTGTGCATAAGAGATAATCAGACATGATCACAATAACCTTTTATTGGCATTTTAGGGACCACGTTCTACGGCAATTTAAAGATATAGCAAAATAGCCGTCTATGACACCATGTTATTACATAGTTATCATAGATAATGTTGTATTTTATATACTATTTTGCAGTCTAGGATGTAGACGGCGTTGCATGCTGTCAAAAAGTACCCTCTGCTGCCACCTAGTGAACATATTTACAGGGTCTATGTCAAATAATGGCACAACTGAGTTCATTTAGTTCATCAACCGCATAAACCATAAGTGTATGCCTATTTCTACAGCTCCATCTATTGGTAGTCCTCTATTATTGCTAAACAGGTGCTGAATTAATTATCACACATGCATACAGTTTTACACACTTCATTGCCTTAACAAGCTGTGAGAAATGACAATGCAAGTCTATGAACAGATGCAGGTCTACCCTAACGACATTGACTTCATCAACTGATTTTCACAGAATGTTGGACTTTTACATATCACAAATGATGTAAATAAAGATATATAAATATATAAATGTATACTCAAGTGTGCTTTAAGTTCTATCTTGAATTTATTCTCTACTGGTAAGGTAGGTTTCTGACTTGAAGTACTATCTACTTGACTCAGTTGGATCTAGGTTATCGGCACTAGAATTATTGTATTATTGAATTGTTGAATTGTATATTGTTGATTTCTGTTATGTTGTTTGGAAGTGTCTGTTAGTCTATGCTAATTAGTTCTCTCAGGTGATTAATCAAGAGTAGTCTCAGTCTTCCT
>JAKKZN010000017.1:18096676-18107605 GCA_033441825.1 Pangasius elongatus
AAGCAGCTTTACAGAAATAAATGGATTCACAAAAATATATATTGTAAATATTTGAATTTATCACTGTGAATTTATCCATCCTGGTGCCCTACTTCTGGTTGGAGTTCTCATCAGTTGGAGATTGCTCACTTTTTCCACATGGACGGCCTGAAGATCATTGGGACTGCTGGAGATGGTGCCACTTGGGGACTGTGGAGATGGCTTCGGACTCTGGTTCATATGGGCAGCTGTACTGTGATGGCTTTGGGGCTGTAGTTGCTGTAGTTCTGCACTCAGGTCTCCATCAGTGGACAGTGGATAGGTTCAACAAACCAGACTTCATGTGAAAACTGTAAATGAATTTCCTGGTTACACAATTGCACTATTTGACCATGTAGTACACAGATATAGAAGGGAATTATTTATAATTGCTCTATCCGTTGTCACCCAGATGAGGATGGGTTCCCTTTTGAGTCTGGTTCCTTGAGATTTTCCTTGCTACCATCACCTCAGGCTTGCTCATTAGGGATATTGTATTTATTTCGGTAAAGCTGCTTTGTGACAAAGTCCATTGTTAAAAGTGCTATACAAATAAAATCGAAATTGAATTGAAATCAATATGCAGACAGTGGAAGGTGATCTGCTGGGAAGACCCTAACGGGAGCAGCCAAAAGAACAACAACTGTGCCACGCTATGATCACACTATGATCACACTAGCAAGTGACAAAATTCCTTTTCTATGTATGTACATGATGCAGAACCACAATTTCAGCAGTGACGGCGCGACAAGCAACATTTAAACTGAGATTTTGTTAGTTCTATGCAAATTACGTATAATGTGATTGGCTCAAATGATTCCTTAGACCAATCCTATTTCACGTGTGGTCCGCCATTTCTTCAGTTCCCCATTCACAACTTTAGTTCCTACTTGCAATTAGAATTAAATCCATTAACTGTTTGAAGAAAAGCTTATAACTGTGGTTTCATGTTATCCTGTCATATACTACCTCTAGTTAAATGTGAGACATTACAAAGAAAATGAAGCTAGGGAGGAAGTAGCAGAGATCAGTGTTGTCTCTGGTGTGTGTACGTACTGTACCTAGCACAGTTAGCTTGCTTTTCTAATCTGCTAATGAAGCTAGCTATGGTAATACAATTTGAAATAAAAGTGGTGTGTCTAAAACATACTGTATACACTGCAATATCTTGAATATAGTCAAATGTATCAAGTATTTCCTATTATAAGATTAGAATAAACCAAATATAAGATTATTAAACCTATTTTAACATTTTTACTCATTTAAAGCTTTACATTTTCTTATTCACTTAACGGACAACTTTGTGTCTTTCTAGAAATAAATGCTTAAAATGAGCAAAATGATCTGCCAATAGGACAAGACTATTCAGAGATTGAAATTATTTAAAAAGAAAAATCTAGAAATATGTTTAATAATCTTATATTTGGTTTATGGTAATCTTATAATAGGAAATACTTGACAAATCTTACTATATTCAAGATATTTTCACTTGCTGTCATTTTTTTTCCCAGTGTATTGGCTACTACTGTTTCCCATTGGAACTAAAAAAAAATAAAACAAGCCACGCCCACAAGTGACAGCATTCACGATCGCTATACACCCACAACAGACAAACTACAAGTGACAGGAGTGATTTGTCAATAAACATGAACAAACCTTCATTGTGTATCTGAACATTGCAATGTTATGTTATGAGGGCGGCCATCTTGAACAAACAGAACTGCTTCTTCCTCTATGATTCTGAGTTTAAGGTCCACCTCCCCAAGCTTGATGATGGAACTGTAGTGAAGAGCTGGAAGTTATGTGAATGACGATAAGTGTATATCTCTGCTATTTAACTCATTTATTTAACGATGAGTTACAGTGTCTTGAATAAGTATTCACCCCCCACATTTTGTTGCAACTTGGAACTAAAATTGAGATTTTATCTCAAGTATCTACACATAATTGCCCATAATGTTGAAGAAAGGGGGGAAAATCAATATAGTTTGCAGAATTATTTACTAAATAAAAAAGTGAAAGTTGCGATTGCATAAGTATTCACCCCCATTACTGTGAACCCCCGAACTAGCTGCCATCAGAAATCACATAATTAGTTGAAAGGAGTTGACCAGTGTGCAATTACTGTCACATGATCTCAGTATAAATACACCTGTTCCTGAAAGTACATTGTACATTAAAAATTATATATTCAAATATTTACATTTTGTCTTGTTTTCAAAGGTAGTTACTTTGTTAAGTTACATTGTTCCTGCACTTAAGTCTTATTTTTAAGTGTCTGTACTTTCCTTGTGGTTTTTTTCACCTAATCTTTTTGACATTAGCTTCCTGTTACAAGAAGAGTCTCTACTTTCTCTTCACTACATTTCTCTATAGTCGTTTATTTGCAGACTCATGACTGACTTTTTAGCATCAGACAGCTTAAAGGAGTTGATCTAAATTCCTAACAAATCTAATGACACCTGCTGCTACGTACGCTTTGCTTTCATCACAGTTTGTATTGTGCACAGCTAGCAATTAGTTTGCATGCTAGCTGGTTGAAAATCAGCATGCTAGCGTATAGTTGAAAAATGAGGAATAAAGCTGTTGCTAGTTAGCATTAGCTAATGTTTTCACACTATCCTTGGTTCCTTGTTGAAAAGGTATTAATTTACAATCAGTAACTAAAATCAGTGTGTGATTTGTTACTTTAACTTTGAAACTGTATGTCAACTTTAACCAGAGAATTTATTTTAGGCAAGTGATTGCATGTTTACTTCTAGACAGACTTCTAAAACTAAAGCAAATGTCAGACATTAAACATGTCTTAGCTGGTGGAGTATAAATAGAGTAAAAGGGAAATTGTGTACGAAATTTTTCTCTACATGAACGATTCGGGTTACATGGCTGAGAACTTTATAATGCTAGTGCTTCTTACACTATGTGTGTGTGTGTGTGTGTGTGTGTGTGTGTGTGTGTGTGTGTGTGTGTGTGTGTGTGTGTTTCTGAGTCCCTATATAGGGAGGACTTTGTGTATTTGTGTGCCACCACACCCACCCTCATTTCCTCATTAAAACCCTGTATACTTACACTCCACCACCGCTCCCCACCTCTTCCCCTTTACTTCCTACTGTGTGTTGTGCTGACTGGGTTACACACACACACACACACGCACACACACTTTACACACTTTATTACATTAGCTGCCTGTTCTGTTCATGACCGTCAGTGCTCCACCTCTGGCCCGTGATGCAGAAGTCAGCAGCTGTAGCATCAGGAGGCTTTAACATCGCTGCTGTTTCTGTCCTGAGCTGCTTATATAACAGCTGAATCACCACACACTCCACAAGACCCTGTGTGTGTGTGTGTGTGTGTGTGTGTGTGTGTGTGTGTGTGTGTGTGTGTGTGTGTGTGTGTGTGTGTGTGTGAAATACTGTGAAATACTGTGAAATACTGCGCTTACCATTGACGAACGAAGGAAAGATTAAAATAGAGAGATACAATGTAAAAATAGTTTCAAAACGGATTTAGATGGATAGAAAAAACAGATGGAAAGAAAGAAAGCAAACACTGAATGAATGGATGGATTGATGGATGGATGGATGGATGAATGGAAGTACACAAAGAAAGGAAAAAATAACAAAAATAGAAAGAACAAGAGAGAAAGAAAAAGAGAAAGAGAAAGAAAGGTAACAGAAAAGTAAAACGCAGAAGTGAGATATAAGGAACCAAGAAAAGATAAGAGAAAAAGAAAAAAAAACAGATAAAAGAGAAACAGATAAAAAAAAAAGAAGTGAAGGAAGAAGAGAGGGTGTAAGAGTCAGGGTTTGTGTTGCTGTGTAAAAAACATGCAGGAACAAACGAGCAGTGAGAAACACAGCAGCGTTAACGGACACAGCGCCGAGTCTGACACCATTCATCCCCTCGGCCCAAATCCCTCCATTTTAAAGTGGACTGATGACATCAACGCCATTAACGGCCACCTTTCTAATATTTCCTCGTACATTTCCTCCTGTATGTGTTTTTATCCTGCTCATGTGCTGAGACTTTCTTCAGCAGATTGTGAGACTGTGAGCACGGCAGCCATTTTCTCCACCAGATCACATGCCTGCAGAGATACCAGCTTGTGCTCATGTCAGATGGCAGATTCACACTCATTTGTGTGTCTGTGTGTGTATATGTGTGTGTCCGTGTGTGTGTGTGTGTGTGTGTGTGTGTGTGTGTCCGTGTGTGTGTGTGTATATGTGTGTGTCCGTGTGTGTGTGTGTGTCCGTGTGTGTGTGTGTGTGTGTGTGTGTGTGTGTGTGTGTGTGTGTGTGGGGAGGGGTTATTTTTGGAGCTACCTCACAGTTCTCTGCGTGTGAGTGATGGCGGCTCACGGCTTTAAGACGCCCAGAGATTCAGCAAATGGAGGACAGAGTGTGTTAAGTCGCACGACATCACAGCGCTGCTGAATTGTCAATCCTGATTGGTCAGAAGCTGTTGATTCATTTTCTATAGCAGCAGCTCTGGCAGTAGTGCAGCTGCAAATCACAGGTTTATATTAATATGCTCATTCTGATAGGCATTTATCATAACAACTTACACAGCTGATGCTCCACATAAACGTGTGGAATTGTTGATATGGTGAAGTTTTCTGTATGGAGATGGAAGGAGTCTCCAGTATTAGCACTTTGTAACATTCAGAGCTAAAGCTTTCAGGCATGTTCAGGACAGACGAGTTTATGTTTTGCAGTTTCTTGGTAACATGACAAGCTGTGATTTCTTTTTCTTATTAACTTCGAGAGAGAGAGAGAGAGAGAGAGAGAGAGAGAGAGGAAAACACTTTTAGGGTTCTAAATTTGTACCACCTCTACCTAGAACCCTGAGACGGTTCCCCCAGATGAGCCAAAACCCCTTCAGGTTCTGGATTTAACCCTTTCCCTTTAAATGCAAGAGTGTATTTATTTGTAATGTCATATTTTCTACCTCTACACAGAACATTTAAAAAGTTCCCTCAAGAAGGACAAACCAAAAAACCTTTCAGGGTCCTTTAGATTGAACCGTTTCTTCTGAATGCAGGAAGGTTGTGATGTAATTATGGCAGGATCAGTGTTATTTTGTTCAATGGTCCAAACCTATCTTGAAACTTCAGGGGTTCAGCCATAATATTTAAACTTTAAAATTTCCCTCAGAAGGACAAACCAAAACCCTTTAGGGTTCTAGATTTAAACCTGGGTGTGATGAATATGTAATATAATCACAATATCAGTATTGTTTGATTGTCCGCTCCATCTAGAACCTTTGGGGTTTACAGAACATTCAAAAGTTTCCACTGAAGAACAAACCAAAGCCCTTTACGGTTCTAGGCTTAATTCTTTCTTATTATAGTGTCAAAGTATATATTGCAATGTAGGTATTACAGTATTGGTAGCATATAGTAATATTTTCATAAAAGAATACAACAACACCTCATATAAAACCTTTAAGGTTCCCCATCAGAGAGACAATCAAAAGAATGCTTTAGGGTTCTAGATGTAAACTTTTGGATTATGAGAGCGTACACACTATGGCAAAGGAACTATTACAATATTAGTAGCATGTGGTCATATTATCGCACATATTAACGTATTATAGTGGACAAACTGAAGAACCCTTACAGTGATAGATTTAACCTTACCCTTACAGTGATAGATTTAATGTGTGTGCGCGTGTGCGCGCGCGTGTGTGTGTGTGTGTGTGTGTGTGTGTGTGTGTGTGTGTGTGTGTGCACTACTTTGTAGGCACTGAATGGTTACTTTTTTTGGAGAAAGCGCTTCGTTCTGACTGGGTGACATCATGAAGTGTTGAGGGGCGGCTCTGAAACTGACAAAAGATAAAAAGCCCCAAAATAGCAGCTCTGTCTAAAACAGTTCTCACACACACACACACACACACACACACACACACGCACTCTCCCTCCCCTGTTATCTGTCTTTTCACTTTTTTATGTCTTCCCACTATTCATCCTTCATGTAGGTCACCTCTCTCTCCATCTCCGTCTCTCTATCCACCCACTGCAAATGTGTCATTTCTCCCCAGTACTTCCTGTCCTTGTCAAGAGAACAACACAAACACACACACACACACACACACACATTCTCTGACTTTCTCACTGATGACTAGATTTCGCTTGTCACACCACAGACTAAACCGCTTTTGTTCCTGAGCAGTGACTCATTACAAACCTACACACCGATGTCTATTTTGCAATCTGCCTCCGTGCTTGCTTTACAAACTGGGCAGTTATTCTGTATGGTTGGGACAGGTTGTCCTGCAGCAAGGTCAGTCTTGTGTTCACTGCAGGACTGCTGACAGAGAAACACACCACATGCTCACCTTTCAGTCTGTCTAAGCTTAGCTTGTGGGTCTGTCTTGTGATTTTGGGCTTACGCTGTAATCAAGGAAGGAATGCAGAAATGCAGTGAAGTGTCTTTCTATGCAGAAGTAGGGGTTTGAGATCAGAAGTGAGCATTCTGGTGGATAATAGCAAACCCTAACCCTAACTATAATGCTAGACATTTTCCAGAAAACACATTGGTTGTCTATGCTAAAATCATTAAAATAAAATTGGTTTATTTGGTTTCTAGTGTATTATTGTTTGACAAATGCTAACCTGCTGCTATATATTTTTCCCTCTGCACCTTTTTGCCTGATTAGTACAGTACATTGCTGATCATTTGAACTCTTTTAACATCTTGCTGGTTTGGAAGATGTTGCACTGTTCTTGAGCTGCTCTCAAACATAAGCTGGTGATGTTGACAAGTCTCTGGAGCTGTACAGAGTCTAAAATCCACCAGATTCACATGAGCTGGGTGGCACACTGGTGCAGTAAGTAACACTGTTGCCTCAAGTTCCCCCAGCATTCTTCCTGGGTCTGGAAAGGGTATCCTCCAGGTTCTCAGGTTTCCTCCCACCTCCCAAAAACATGCTGGTTTATTAGCTACGTTACATTGTCTCTAGGTGTGAATGAGTGTGTCAGTGTGTTTGTGTGTGCATGGTGCCCTCTGATGGACTGGCATCCCATTCAGGGTGTATTCTCACTTCACACCCAGTATTCACAAGATCAGATGTTGACACATATAAACACTTGTATATACTGCTCAGTAATTGTTTGAGGTTTTCTAATTGCCTTACTGTTGTGGTATTTTCTATAAACAACTAGTCTGTGATGTTGTATTGGCAGCACTAATTCAGAAACCTGTTGTTTTCTACCAGCACTTATTAGCGTCGATTTTCTAACCAGTTTGACCCAATTGATCTGTGACCAGTTTACCAGCTGGTCGACAAAGCTGGATTGTTCAGCAGGAGTAGATAGCTATGTCAACTGACCACATAACCATCACTGTTTTGTCTTTGTCACAGGGAAAAAAAAAACACACCCTAACGTAACAACCCAGGGTGTAGACAAGATCTGACTGGACTCCTGGGACATTGCTGGACCGGGCAAGATTGGACCCACATTCTCATACACATAAACCTCTTCAGGAATTCCAAGCTGTCTTAGACAAGGACGGAAACTTCCAGGTATTAACGTTGCCTCAAGAACCACTCACTCAAAAAAGCTCCTCAAGCGGAAGCTTAATCCCAAACCTAATAGGACAAAGGATCGATTGGGCCATCGGCATAGACACGACTGTCCACTTACTGTCCCACATTGGCTCACATTGGGACCACTACTACCCAAACTCAACAAGCTCTCAATTTCAGACATTATATACCTTCTTTAAGAGACTTTCTGTGTAGGTGCTTATAAGGTGTATAAATATACATATATATATTGTGCCAGCTTAAATAGTACAGTTGTGGTTAAATATTATGTACTGTGTTCAGCCAGTTCTTTGTAATACTGGACATAGAGTATTTTTTTGTTACTAGATCAACTAATAATAAACTAATAAAGTATTAATAAACAGGGTATAAATCGCCAAGTCATTAGGCTTTAGAAAGAACTGGACATTGAAATCTACCTGCTGACGTTAACCTCTTAAACTATCTAAAGTCTCAAAGCTGTAATCAATCTTTAGCCATCTACACTAGACCAAGAAGAGTGGCCAGTGGAAGAACAATGGAAAAAAGCATGCGTCCACACGTTCCCTGCAACGGCTGAATGTCCTTCTCGGATTATACCGAAGACACCATTCACAGGGTTGTGTTGACCACCACACACAGACACACAGCTGCAGAGATCATCCAACTCTTTCCAGAGCGAATGTCCTGTCTGAGGCGCCAGCCTGTGACCATCCCAATGGATACCGTCAAGATCATCCAGTCGGAGAAATTCCCACGGGAGTGTCCTGTTCCTGTGACCCAGCCTCGCTTCGCACCTCCTCCCCGTGTGGCCTGGGATGGAGGAGGTGAAGGCGAGGTCATCGTCAACCAGGCCTGCAGTGACCTGTCCGTTGAGGTGAACGGTAACACCATGGTCAACCCCCGTCCTCTGGCATCACCTCCAGCACCAGTCCTCCGTCGCGAAGCTAGCTATTTAGCCCAACGCAAGGCTAGCAACAGCGAGATATGCTACCACCAATTTCACTACAAGATGGATGATGTAATCGTGAACCAGTACGTCCTGCGCTCTTCGTCCACCTCGTCCTCCTCTTCGTCTTCAACCTCTTCGGGCCCGGTGATGCCATGTGAGCCACTGGATTGTCCGACTTGCGGGCACACGTACAACTTTGCAGGGAAGCGTCCGAGAATCCTGTCCTGCCTGCACTCGGTGTGTGAGGAGTGCCTGCAGATCCTGTATGAATCCTGCCCCAAGTATAAGTTCATCTCATGCCCCACGTGCCGCCGCGAGACCGTTCTCTTCACCGACTATGGTTTGGCCGCGCTCGCCATCAACACCAGCATCCTGAGCCGCCTGCCGTCTGAGCCTGGAGGGACCGTACAATGGGGAGGAGATGCCGACCGCAGCTGCTACCAAACGGTGCGCCAGTACTGCCAATCGGCCTGCACGTGCCATATCGCTAACCCGCTTTCCACCTGCGGCATCATGTAGACGTAGATCAGTCCACCTGGTGGCACTGTTCAAGCCAAATCCACGAAACCACAAAACCAGTGACCCCAAAATTCCAAAAATGCCCTCCGTCTTACCCTGCCAATGCAAATATTATCTATAGATCTATTTAGCACAGACGGTTGCTGTCTGGACTTTAAAGAAGTGAAAGAGACACTTGTGCAAGGAGCCAAGAGAAATGTTATATCAGAGCAAATGTATTTTATGTACGAACTGATTGATCCCTTTTCCCTTAAAGTTCCTGTTTATCTTGTTTGGATGTGTTTGTCATTGACATCTCTTCACATGGGAATGCCAAGGAGACTTTGTCTCCCCTCTCTCCTGGGAAAAATAAAGCAAATAAATGAATCGAGTCAGAACAATTTGCTTTGTCTGAACTTGAAACCGTGGATCAGTAATGCTTTAGCAAAGCACAGCTGGGTTTCATGTGACAGAAATGCAGAAACAAACAAAAAGCACAAAAAAATTCTCAGACAAAATTACTTCTATATACATGGGTATATACAACCATGAGAGCGTTATACTGTACATCCGTTACACATTGCACAAATTACAAGACAAAGCAAACATACAGGCTATTTTACATAAATACTGTAAAAAATACTGGATATATGAAGCTATGACATGTGATATAGCACATACAACTGAGAAAACATCACCTACACAAGGAGCTGCACTGATAGAGACACCTCTCTTCTTTTCTTAATAATTTAGCAGCACACAATATAAAAGATATTGCCACGTAAAATAAAAATAAAATACAATATCTACTATTATTCAATTTCCTCAAATCCTGAGAAACTGCAGGGTGCTTCTTTGACCTACCTGAGTTTTAAAGAGTAAATTTGCAAGTGTTTTTTTTTTTAATGTACCTTATCAAAGACTTACTCATTTGTAACAGTGTACAGTAAATGCGTAGGCCATTATAAGTGCTTTGTTCATCTTAATACATCTAACATGCATTATTAATATCCATTAAAATACTGGCAAGCCTACACGAGGCTTAATTATTTAGGTTTATATGAATGTAGTTCTGGAATAATCAGGCTATAAACAGTTTGTAATATGAGCGTAAGTCATACCTGACCCCACCCAGGCTCTAAACCTTACCCCAAAACATATATGTAATACGAATACTATGCCGAAACACCTTTTGGATTTGTACCAGATCTTTAACACCCATTAACATTCTTGCCTGGATTTCTTATCTCGGATGAAATTACAGTGAAGTTAGCATTAGCCTGTGTATATAGCATTATCTGGAAATGTCATAAATGAGCCCATAGTCTTGATCCATCATGGTGGTTTCTCATTTCTACCTGGCATTGAGTTGTGTTTTATAACAGATATCTGTAGATCCACTTCACCTTGCCTACAAAAAATGTCTAGCATTCGAAATTATGCAGTCAGGACCATAAATTTTTTAACAGTGACCCAATTTTTGTAATTTTGCCTCTGCACACAACCCACAAAAAAAGCATGCTCAATTGGGTTGAAGTAATCAGACATTTAAGAACATTTAATTTCTTGCTCATTTAATAACACTTCCTCCACGTGTTTGACGGATGATGTGGTATGCTTTGAAACACGAGCCCTTCCTTTCCTTCTCCATACTCTTCTCTTCCCATCTCTCTGGTACAAGTTAGTCTTGCATCAGAACTGGTCAGGCTTTTTGTTTTTTTAGAGTTTTTTTTTTTTTTATAAATCTAATCTGGCCCCTAGTCTAATCTGGCCTTTCTGATCTTGAGTGTTGGTTGGTTTGCCTCTTGAGGTAAACTGTCTGTGTTTACATTCATGAAGGCATCTCTTGATTGTAGACTTTGACAATGATACACCTACCCATTGTGGTGGTGTACAGAGGCAAAATTACAAAAATTGTGTCAGTGTCCAAATAC
>JAKKZN010000017.1:18200473-18215753 GCA_033441825.1 Pangasius elongatus
GTGCATTTGCATGATAAGAAACCAACCAAAAGAAAATAAATTACTCGCTCTTTAATGAAGTATACTAGATCCATGAGTTCATCACTGGTATACATTAGAGAGGCAGGTAATCAGTTTTATTTACATTTCACAGGTGTGTCCCATGTTCAACCGAGATGCAAACTGCAGAACGAGAAACGAGAACTACAGCGCAAGTCCATTTTTGGGGTCTAAGGTTTTGCAGTGGAGATGGCTCTAGATCAGAGGAATTTAAAAAAATAAAATAAAATTGTGAAGATCCTAAAAAGTTCCTTCCTTGCAAAGTTCGAGGTAAACAAAACAAATGACAGTTCGGGCCACTCAAATACTTGCTGTGTCTGCATCTGGACTGGTCTGGAAGTTGATATCACCTTGGTTAGTCTTATGTTGCATGAAGCATCAAATTATTTTAACTCCGTCTTTATTGAAGTAGGTGAATACTATGTTGATGTTGTATCATGCTTATAGATTTGTCAAACGGCACAATATAGCACATGGGCTAGTGAACTGTATATAGTCTAACTTTATAACTCAAAAGGCAGACAACTTAAAATTGTAAATTGCCACCAATTGTTTATTGCAACGCAGACGGAAAAACTTCTTTGCCAACAATTGTTTTTTTCTTTGCCATTAACAAATCTAAATACATAAGCATTTTATTCAGGAACGTATGTTAGTTTACGCTCTAGAAACAATTAACATGCATAAAAACAGAAATTCAAAATAGTATAATCCACGGCATCGTTTTGCTACTGCATATTGTGATGCGCTACTTCGTATCAGTACAGAAATCAAAACGGAGACCATTTGAGAAATCTAGTTAATTAGCTCTCAGTGGCCATGTCCCGTTTAATCTCGTTACTGCACTCAGCTCTCTCTAAATCATCTGGAAGCTGCAAGGCAAGACTGCTTTATATGTTCTATATTAGACTCCTTAGTGTTTCCTTCCTTCTTTGTCCTTTTTGTTGGCCGCATACAGCGGGGTATTATTTAAAAATACTATAAGTCCCTGATTAGTTATTGATTACGGACTGTAGCATTAAACTCTAATTAATTAAACATTTCTAAAACAAAGCTTCAGTTTGATGAGAAAGGAAATTGTATAACGTACAACATTTTGCTACTTTATTTGACATTTATGCATTAGCATCAACACTACAACTGGATAAAAAGCATAATCTTACCTTACAGAGCAGGAGATGAGGCTTCACTTTGAGAACACGTCCACGTAAGAAGTGTCACAAGTGATTAAAACATCCGGAGGATAAAATCCATCACTACTCTCAGTCCCTCCTCATCGGAATGAAATGAGTGAGCGAACACTAGCCACAGGAAGTGGATTTTTAAAAGGAGGCACTCTATTGTGTGGCAGAGTTGAACGGAGTACAGTCCACTGCACTGTTACAGTCTTTAAGCTTACCCTCGGACAACCTCGCCACTGTCCCTCCCTCTCTCTCTCCTTCTCTCCATCCCTCCATCCCTCCAGTCTTTCTTTCTCCTTTCCTTCTGTCTGTATCCTCAGACGTATTCTAGCACTAAGCTGATCTTTCTCTACTTGGTCTCTCATCTCTTTTATCCCTCACTTCCATTCTCTCTTTTTCTTCCGTTTTGTGGATGAAGATGCCTCCTGTAAGGACAACATTAAAAACTCTGTATAAATTTATGTTACTCGTCTCATGAGCCTTGTTGCTTGATCGGTATTTCAGTCACACACCTATGTCACAGCCATGAGACAGCACGCTGGCAGAATGATTCATGGCTAACTTTCCTATATTATTGGCTTTTTAACGGTTTGCATACCGTGTGCTTCCCTGTGTCCTTCACGACACAGACATTTCTATGCGTGTGCAAGAAAGCCTGTTCTCACTTCGACTCTATACAATTAGCAAGGCGTTTACGCTGGCATCTCCACCAGCCCTCACACTAGCAATCACCATAATGGAGCCTCATGTCAGAACTGCTGTATAAGAGTGCTTCATTAATTAACTCAGTTATATTAATACACCACTTTGCTTCACACCCACCATCTAACAGCAGCACAATAAACACAAATCTATTCAATAATAAAAAGGTTTTAAAAATTATCTGAATGTACCATCATTTTCCCAGATATATTGTTCCAGATGCTTTAACTTTTATTAAAATAAAATATTAAAAAAATCGTTTTGATTATTCAATGTTTATATCAACAGTTTGGGTTGATTTCAGCTCCAATAAAGCCACACAAACCCACACAAACCCCACACAAAACCACACACAAAAAAAAGCACAGAAGCCCTGATCTCATAATTACAGCATGTCAAGGCAAATAAGGAGAAGTGAAGAAGAGAAAGTGTGTGTTTAAGACCATAGATCGCAGTCTTTCTGGGCGTGTCTTTCAATCCATGTATGGAACACAAGGAGGAAGAAAGAGGTCACTGGCATTCATGTGCGTCATATTTTGTTAGCTAGCTAACTAACATCACCTAACCTTCTTAAGTCATATTCATAAAGGTTATAATTTTCCCAGCCAATGCTAGTCAGCTAGCTTCTGACAGGTTTTCTTAGAGGATTTTTTTTGTCATATTCATAATCCTTAACTTTCATAGCTGGCGTCTGCCAAAAATTACCCAATTAGCATTAGCCAATTAGGCAGGATTTTTAGGTCATATTCATAAATGTTTGAATTTTCTCAGCTAGCACGAGCAAACTAACATGACAGGATTTCTCAAATGATTTCTAACTCTTTTTCATAAATATTATAATTTTCACTACTACACTAGTCACCTAGCTCACATGAGCCAACCTGACATGATTTCTCAGAAGATTTTTAGGTCATATTCATAAACATGATTATTTTCACCGCTAACGTTAACAAGCAAGTTAATGCTAGCCGGCAAGCTAACATGAGCCAACCTTTCAGGATTCCTCATATTATTACTAGCTCCTATTAATAAATATTATAATTTTCAAAGCTAATATTAGCCAACTAGATTCTGACAACATTTCTCAGAGCATTTTTTTAGGTCATGTCCATAATGTCATCCTTTTACAGTTTACAACATGTTGCTAACATTCAATAACATTAAATCGTGTCCATATAATGTTAACAACTCATTGATTTAATAAATTTATAAAAAAAAAAAAAATAAATAAAAACCCTCATGTCTGGATATATACAGGCATGAAATTACTATTACTATTTTATGGAGCCAAGATATCATACAATCCAATAGACAAACAGGTAAGTTTTTCTTATGTAGCACCTTGGTCCTGGAAAAATGTTTCGTTTTACTATGTACTTGTATATTGTTGAAATGACAAACTCCACTTGAACTTGAACTATCCCATAAAATGTAAATCCATGTTAATGTTCGTTGCATATCACATTTGTATATAAATACATAAAAGAAGCAAGAAACACTGTCAATCTTCCACAACTTCAGAAATTTGTAACTCAAAGTTGAGTTCATGCATTGCGAGATTAGAAGGGAGCTCTGTTTATGTTCCTGTCCAGGGGCCCAGGATTGACTAATTCGTCCAGTGCTGGGCCCTTGAGAAAGGCCTTAACCCTCAGCTGCTCAGTTGTATAAATGAGATAAATGTAAGTTGCTCTGGATAAAGGTGTCTGCCAAATGCCTTAAATGTAAATGTACAAAACGGTGGTGAAACTCAACCAATCAGAGACATTTGGTCACGAGTGAGCTGAAATAGGAATGTGATTCATACTTACCTGACAGAAGTTTTCAAAACAATATTGTGGTAAGAAGTTAATTATAGGGGTAAATAACAGGGATATAAGACTTCTCTATGGTGTTTTATGTGACGAAAAGGAAGAGAGAGAGAAAAGAAATAAGCTGGAGAAGAAACAGACAGAGGAGATGGAAGGTATGAGCTCTTTACTATACCTCCTGAAGTTGAAGTCTCACTTTGTTGAAGGCCTTTATCCAGCGCACTCGACAATTGGAAACAGACAAGGATCCATCATCCTGGATACTGAGAAAGACACACTTGCTTTGTGACAAGTCTATAGTTTAATATGTTCAATCAGTCAGCCAGCACTTGCTCAAAAGAAATGCTCACAATCAACTGCAGAGACCATGCTATGAAGTGGCATAGCTTAAAGGGGTTGCTTAAGGAAAATGCCAGTACAAGCATCAGGAACTGAACCGATTCTTGATCTCTCAACCATCTAACTGAGCTTATTAGCAAATCACTGCGTAGCAGCATTTTGGATGTATGATGAGCTTTACATGTAACTGCCTACCAACAGATACTGGCTGATTACCATTTTTTTACCATTTCAAATAATAACTAAATAGATTGAAAAGCACAAGGCAAAACTATTCACCGTGACAAAACTACACTACAACTACTACACTACAACTTCTTTTCCCAGATAAGCAGCATTTAAAGTTAGTAGAAAAGCAGTCATTTCAGTTTCTGTGATTGGGGTAAAGCAAAGAGCTCCTGTAAACATGCCATAAACTAATTATGATTGATACATGGCCTGACATCACCTACTCACAATATGTTCCCTTAGGGTCCCACCTAATTTAAGCCAGAATTAAAATGGCTGAGGAAAGAATATCTGGAAATATCTATCATATGAAAATACCAGCATGGCTTTTCATTATTTTGTACTCAATAGTATATTCACCATAGATGCTATAGCTAACAGTAAGAAGTTAATTATTAAAATTAGTTACAGGTTTTTGTCTTGCAGTAGATTAAAGAACACATAATTCTCCACAAAGCACATCCAATAATATACATACCTTTTTTGAGATATTTCTGGCCTCTTCTCCACTTGGGGAACAGTGTCTTTCTTTAAGGTGCTGCTTTCACTCCTTCCCTTCTCTTGAGATGATTTCAGCACCTCATCCTCTCCCCAGGAGGTATGTCCATTGGATGGGTGGTGTCCATTTGCAGGCGGACGATATCCTGTACTGTGGAATGAGTGGTAGGACTCCTTTAGCTCTAAACCTGTAACACTCTCCTGGCCCATCTCACTTAGTGGAGAACTGACTTGACTGAGGTTTCCTGAAGATCCAAAACGACTACTGCCGGCAGGACTGAGTTGTGTGGGGGGGGGACAAAAAAGACAGAACATAATAAGCCACAAAATATTTTCAATATTATATACTGAATACAACAATGATATAAAATAGATGTAGTTAGCTACAGGATAGTATGAAACTACTGGAATAAGATGAGTTAGGATGAGATAATATGAGAATACTGGAACACACTCAACACACACAACACAAAAATTGGAATACTATATGTATGCACACACACTTGATCAAAAAAGTGGATTTATAAAACACCACAGAGGAAGCCACTACCACTAATGCTAATGTTGACGTTAATTCATCATAAATTGCTTGGGAGAGATTTATGATGCTACTAGCCTTTTTGCACTCAAAAGCTCCGTGTATTCCTGTTGTAATCCAGAAGAGGGAACTGCAGAGGATGGGAGCTGGATCTGAGATTCCTGCTCTTTTGGGGATGGACAATCTATCTCAAGTGGGGACATACTAATTTGGAGTTTTGAGTCATCTAGAGAACCTATGCTTTTATTCTGGTCTTCAAAAACATATCTGTCTAAATCTATCACAGTTCCATGTATAATTTCATCATCAATTTTATTGGCATTTTCTTTCATTTCATTCGAAACCAAAAGGCTAATATCTGTTTCACTTGATGTGCTTTTTGGATATCCTGGCAAGTTAGGCTGGGCTGTAACAACACAAGAAGTATGTTCTTTTGTAGGTATTAGTGCTTCTTTTTGCCACAAGCCTATTTTTGTTCCAAACAGTGATGTTGACTCATTATTTGATGGTACTGGCTTCTCTTCTGAAAACAACCTTGTTGAAAATGACTTGAATCCAGACAAAAGTCCACCTCCATCTGTTTGTGGCATTGTGGGAAGACCTTTAATAGCTGCTGATGAAAACAAAGACCCAAAAGACTTCCTGGCATCTTCAGATTCAGTGATGAAACTAAACTTTGGTGGTGATAAACCAGCCATGCCAAACATGGACTGGGATGGTTCCAATACAGGAGGCTGTTGAGCTGGTCCTGACTTGTCTGTCAACGTACCTTCAGGTTCTTCAACAATGACAACTGGTTTCCCCATTTCTGTATCACTTTCAATGACTTTATCATTACTAAGCTTAGTTAAGGAAGTAACTTCAGGTGGGTCCACACTTGCTAAATTTGTAATTGAGTCATCAGACTTGATGACTTGATGCCATGGTTGCTGAGCTAAATCTGATTCTGTTTTAATTAGATTTTCTGTCAAATGTATGTCCCCTGAAGATGATACTATATCATTAGGCACTCTTTGATCTTGGACAGCAAATTCAGTTGATTCAGTTGAGGGAGTAACATTCAAATTTGAATTTGAATTTGAATGTGATGCTTCTGTTGTCTTGACTGCCTGATGTGATTTGAACATACCAAGGAGGTCACTTTTTAGAGAGTCATTTGGCAAGCTACTTGGGAAGCCAAAGAGAGAAGTTGTCTGTTGTGAGTCAGACCCTTTTGTGGATGTGGACTTAAAAAATGTAGTTTGTGCTGAAGAGAAAAGACCACTTGATGTTTTAGAGGGTCCACTGGTAGCAGAGAACATTTTAGACATGAACCCAGAGACCACATCAGCTGAAGTGTCAAAGACAGACTTCTCCACCTCAGCAGGTTTTTGTTGAAATTCTTTGTCTGAAAATACAGATTCTGGTATAGTCATATGTTGTTTAGGCTGAGGTTGGATCTCATTTTGTAGCAGATTCTGTTTTTCATTTTGCTCTGGCCATAAGTGAGTATTGCTAACTAATTCTCCAGAAAAAGCAGGAGACTCCCTCATGTCCTGAGTATCTGCTGTAGCTATTCCCTCTTTAGTTTCTTTCTCTGCTTCAGTGATGGAATGACAAATGTTTTGTTGTTTTGATGATGCAGATTGTGGTTGCAGAGTCATTGCTTCTTTGTCCTCAATTCTTTTAGTACTATCACCTGAAATTGTGTTATCTCTTTTGTGATCTCCTCCAGAATGTCCAGAGCTCATAACCTGAGATTTTTGTAACTCAAGATTCTTTTCTTTGCTGAATAGTATATCTTTTGAAGTAACAAATGAGGAAACATTAAAATGTCCTTCATTTTCAGGTGGTTTTGATGTTGGTTCTGTCTGACTGGCTGTTGCTGTTGGACTAGGACCACCAAACATGGAAAACAGACCTCTTCCTGGAACATCTTTAGGAGTAATGCCACCAGAAAAAATGCCTCCCAATAATGATTTTGGAGGTGATGGCTCTTGTGGTCTTGTCCCACCAAACATGGAAAACAAACTTTTTCCAGGTGGTTCTTTTGAGGCTGAAGGTCCATGATCCTCTGGATCTGAACTGGACTTTGAATTAGGGCCAGAAAACATAGAAAACAGACTCTTGCCAGAAATGTCCTTTTGTCCTGTGGTACCTGGAAAAATTCCACCAAGCACAGATCCAGTTTGAGGGGCTGTATTTTGGGAACTTGACTCACTGAAAATTGATAATAAACCAGATGCTGCATTCTGAGAGGTGATCTCAGGTCCTGAACAAATGGGAGGTGTGGGTAAATTTCTAGTTGATTCCATAGGTACAGAAATTGTGTCAGCAACTGAAGTAATATCCCTTGGAACAGCAGACACTGTTTCCGTAGAAGTACAAGTCTGTATATATGGTGCTTCACTGGATTGAAAATAAACTTCACTACGCATTGACAGCAAACCTGGAGTTTCAGCTGGGAGAGGAATAGAAGATGGTTGAGTTTGGGTGCTGAAAATGGGCAGTTTATCATCATTTAATGCAGAATCAATATAGTCTGGTTGTTGTGGGGTGGGAGCACTAGATATTGAGGGCATATATTTCACTGAAGATTTGGTAGATTGCTCATTTTCCATGGACCTTTCGCCAGGGGATAGGTCGGCCTGTGCATTATGTTGAAGGAATGCCTCAGCATTTTGCTCATGGCTTGGTTTGCCAAACATTGAGAGTAATCCATTTGCTGCCCCTTTGTTCCCATTAGAACCTGATAAAAATCCACTCTGAATGGGTGTTGCTTGAGGACTATTATTCTGTTGTGGACTATAAACACCAAACAATGAGAGTAGACCTTTTGCAGGTGACTCTTTTTGAGGAATTCCTTCTTGAAAATTACTTACAGCAGGTTGTGGTTTTTGTGCACTATCAATTATATCAATCCCCTGTAGCTGGTTGGGCAGCACGTTCTCTGGAATTTCAGTATCTGCTGTTGGAGCAGTTGTTGGCTGTGGGGTTGATGAAGGTTGTGGGCTTGAGCCGATAAGCCTAGAAAACAAGCTTTTAACTGGTCTCTGATTATAGGTGGAAAGGCCACCTAATATTCCTCCAAAAATAGATCCTGTCTCTTGTGAAGCTGTGTTTGCAGGATCTTGGTGTGCAATTTCATGAGAAGATTGCTGACAGGTAGACGTATCTGCTGATGAATTCTGCTGTGTATCAGGATCACTAAACACATGCAAAACCTTTATTCCTGATGCCACTTTCGGAGAAGGAGCCTGATTTGATGATCCAGTGTGTAGTGTGCTGGTTTGTCGAGTACTAGTGGCATTGAGCACAGAACGTATACCTATGCTTGACGTCTCTTTTTGAGGTGCTTTTTCAGTAGTTTGATTTAACAATGCAGTCCTTTCTGTGTTGGAACTGCCAAACAAAGAGAAGATTCTACTGCCTGTTGTGTTTTTTGCAGATTCATCCCCCACATTGCATTGAGAAGCTGATTCTCTTTGAGGTGGTGCCTGTTGTAGACTAGAATCACAAAACATTGACAGTAGCCCTCTCCCTGCAGTTTCCTCCTCACTACTTTTGCGCCCAGAGATTGTAATGGAAAAGCCAAACAATCCACTTGTTGATTTGGTGGAAGGTTCTGATTTATTAAAACTAATTGGTGGAATTTTTTGAGAACCCCCTGAAATCAGTTCATCATTAAAAGTAGGGGAAAATATCTGAGATGCACTCTTGGGCATTTGTTCTTGAGGTGTTTGCGATGCTTTGTGGATGTCTGCTTGACTACCCAGACTGAATCTACTCTGTCTCTGTGGTTTCTGAATCCCTTCAGATGTTGCAGTCCTATGATAAACATAGCCTGTTTCTTTAGCAACATTTTTTGAACCAAAAGACTGATGTTGTGCAGAGGATTTTTGTGAATAGGAGTCCTTTGATGGCAGCTGAGAAGTAGTGTTTTCCATGTTTAACAATTCTCCCACTGACCCCAGATGTTTGGTCATTCCTGTGCCTTTGTCTGTACTTGAATCTTTTACTCCATCAAGGACATATTTGATTTTCTCTGTTTGCTTTGTTACAGCTTGAGAAAGTTTGACGGACTCTTGATTTGGCTCCTCTATTCCTACGGAATTCCTGAAAAAACTTAGAAAGCCTCCTTGATTTTGTTCAGACGTTTTTTTGCCACTTTGTGTATCTGTAGAATAAACAGATTCAATAGGTACATGTGTTGATTTTGTAGAAACTTCAGGAATAAAAGATTGCTGAGACACAGTGGCCTGTCTAGCCAGTCTAGGCTTGTGAGATGCACCTTGAGCACTTGCAGATGATGGAATTTTTGGCAAGATTTTAGATGACCTAATTTCTGAGGTCTGCTGATTTGTGCTTTCTTTTGGGGTTACAGAAGGAGAAATATCATTCTTTATGGTCTTTGATTTTATACCTTGGAGACCTGTAGAGGGAATGCCCTTAATCTCATTTTCACTTTGGGCTTCTGGGACTGAAGACTTGTCAGATTTCTCTTGAATCATTCCAGGATGTATAGCATTTATGGCAGTTGTGAAAGTTTTAGAGCCAGCTATGTTTCTGTGTGGCTCTGATTCTTGACCATTTCCAACAAGAGAAGAAAAGAGAGATGATATTTTCTTGATGGGCTTCTTTGGCTGTTCCTCTCCAGGCTGAACTCTTTTTCGCCATTCTTCCTCTGATGTGTCATCTATATGCTTTACTTGTAATCCAGAGGATGAACGACGTCTCTGACGAGGTTGGTAACAACTGTAAACATCTGATGATTGTGTTGTTGGAGTTGGGCAAATAGAAATACAGACTTTTTGAGAAAGCAGTTCTTTGGTTCTTCTGTTATTAAGATTGTAATTAGTTCCATTAACTCTCAGATCCAGTACTTCCAGAAAAGAGTCTTGGTTAGCTAAACCATTTTGTGTCTGCTGCCTTGTGTCCATTTTAACCTTGTTTAATCGATACAATGAAAAATCCATAGCTTGCTGTCTTTGAGCAGGAATAGAGCTCTCAAACATCTGAGAGAATCTTTCCAAGTTCAGATTCATAATTTCATTACCTTTCCTATATGCATCAGACAGGTCAAGGGGTGCATTCAGAAGCTGAGCCTCATTCTGATCTTGTTGTGGAAACCAGAATAGTTCATCCTCATTGTAGAGAGGAATTTTGAAACCACACACCATAACCATCTCATTGTGGAGCAAGGCACTTGGATAGTTATCAGACATCTGCCCATTTCCCCACACCTCATCTTCTGGAGCACATGCATAGACATACTGACCAGACCCATCTGTCAGCAAAGCATAGATATACTCGTGGTCAGTGTAGACAAAATATCCACAATCTCCATCATCTGCTGGCCACCATATACCTTGTTCTAGAAGTAAGAGCCATTGTTGGTACCATTCTGTATCTTCAAAATATGCATAGTCCTCTATATCTGCAGTTGTTGCAGAAGTATAATTCCAGCCATTAGGGCAACCAATTAAACCAGAATAGCATTCATTGCTTGCAGGTTGTCTGTATGTTCTTGTGTATATATTTTCTCTATTAGCAGAGTGAGATAAATTTGTTGGATGTTCCTCATAATATTCCTCAAGATAAGCTACACTGTTTATATTGTAGCAGCTCTCTTCCCTGAATGATTTCCAACTGCCAAATTTAGCATTGTCTTTTTTGCTCAAATTTAAAGCACCTCCTTCTTCAATACAGGAGCCATAGTTATTGATTATATCCAAACTGTTATGGCTGCTCCAAATGTTTTGCACATTTAAATTGTTCGCTATATTCCTATGATACTCTTGCTGCTTAAGGCTATTTTCCGGACTGCTATTAAATGCCATCCAGTCATGTGTGGAACAATACTTTTGATATTCATCCACATTCATGCTCAAGCTTTGCGACAATTCCAGCAATGCCTCTAAACTTGATGCACGATTATATTCCCATGGATCATAGCTCATTGAGTGGTTATTCAACTGTTCTCTTAGGACAGAATTTTGGTTCCAATAGTGTTCATAGTTAGGACCACGTCCATAAATTGAGTTATTGTGACAAGCATGCTGCTCTGGGAAATTATATAAGGAGGGGTAGCTCTGTGTTAAATATGGCCGGGATGTCTGTACTTGACCTGTGAGGCCAACAGGGGAGGAAGCAAGATTGTCTGGGAAATTTGACATCTGTGGTAAATGACCTGTGCTATTTGAAATATAGGTCGCATTCATTTGTTGTGATCTTTCATAACTTGTCGAAGTCCTCAAGTCCAAATTACTGTCATCACTGTGGACAGGCACATTATTTACAACAGTGCCATTACATCTATGTGGTCGAGAAGCAAACATGGCACTGCCATTTGTTCCTTTGTCCATTTCCATGTCAGTCCCTGAAGCAGATTCATCTGAACGCTTTTTTAAAATGTTTGAAATCAAGCTTTTGGAGGTTGTAACACATGCCCTCTGATCCACACATCGCACAGATTGCCCACTTGAATCAGGGGACTTTTGGTCTCTCACTACAGCCTGCAGTTGAGTCTGCTGTTTATATGATGGCACATTTTGAGAAGAACCCTCATTCTGTACACTCTGCCATTGTTGTTTCTGGTCATGTGGAGCCCACTTGCTCTGTGCCACTTCTTCAGAAGAAGCTCTTAATTTGTTAAAAATTCCAGACAAGATTCCTGACTGCATATCTTCTTGTGCTAGAGGAAGGCACTGTTCAGTGGATTTATTCTCTAAAGAACTTTGTCTTAAATTTTTAGGGTTTGATTGCTGTTGAGTTGATGCAGACTGTGCGGGAGATAAATTATCTGATGAAAATTTGAAAAGGCCAGAGAAAAAGCCACCATGTTCACTTGCAGGTTGAGAAGCATTGTTATTCTGTCTAGAACATCCATCTACAATTTTCTGTCTGTCTGAGTGATCATTTGAGATTCTTGACTGATTCCCTTGAACATTTTGTTTGGAAGGTTGACGAGAAGGATGAGCACTTGCTGTTACATTCTGATGCTGCCATGAGTTAGCATGATTATTTGAGAGACTATCACTGGAAACTAACTTGAAAAGACCAGACAAAATACTTCCTTGTTGAGAAGATGCTTGCTGAGGTGGTGGAGGTTGTTGAGAAAGTTGGCAGTCTGGGGAGTCACTGCGTTGAGGTGGTTCCATACCTGATACAAAAGGGACTCCTGAGGGGGATGGATTCTGTGCTGGTTGATGAGTATGTGGCTGATTTTCTAGATGGGTCTGAGCAGAATATGTTGTTTGACTTGGCTCGTTTCTTGGGTGTATTAGGTTAGACTGTGTGCCTTTTGACATATCACCAGCAGAGGCAAATTTCATGATACCAGAAAACAACCCTCCTTCTACAGAGTGCAGACCTGTTTTAGGACCTGCTGTGTCATCAGAAGACAATGATTTAAACAAAGTAGAAAATAAGCCTTGAGTTTCTGGCTGAGCAGTATTTGGTTCTGCAGTAAAGGGTGTGTCTGTATTTGGAGTTTGTTGCATATTATGGATTGGTTCATTAACTTCCTTCACTAGTTTTTGGTGTTCACTTCTTACTGCATTTTGACTTGACCCAGTAGGTGGTCGAGGGCTCTGGTTCACTAACCTCTGGCCCTGTGGACTTGCAGTCTGCAAATTTTCATTTGGTGCAGTCTTGAAAAGACTTGAAAACCAACTAGTCTCTAAAGTCACCATGGGCTGCATTTCGGCAAGATTCTGAGCTGGAGATCTGGCTTTGTTGGGATTTACATAAACTTTAGAGGCAGAGTTACTTTTAGAAGGAGCAGTCTGATCTGATTTGACTGTATTTTGTGGAGAGTTTTTAAGTTCACCAGTATCATCACCTGAGGCAAATTTTAAGAGCCCAGAGAACAATGCCCTTTCCGTTTTTGGGGGCCGCTGGGTAGGCACATTATCTGAATCAAGCAAAGGAACTTCCACTTTGTTCCCACGTGATGATGCATTTAAAGATTTTGCTTCTTTGACATCATTTTCTGACCTAAATACAGGAAAAACCGTTTGTGTCTGGTGTTGAGGAGGCATACAACGTACTGGAGACATCAGAGAGCCAAATGATTTCTTCAAAGGACTGAAAAAATCTCTATCTGCTGTGGATTTTTGTGATATGGTCTCACTATTGTCAGTTTTAGTGTGTGCCTCATTGAAGACAGTGACTGTTCTAGCCTGATTTCCACTATGCCTGAAATCTTGCATATCATTAGATTGATCACCTGAATGCCTCTGATTCCTGTTGAGCTCATTCTTACTAACTTCTTCTGAAAAACTCTTGCTTGTTACATTAACACCTCCCTCTGAGAAAAATTGTTGAGGGATTACTTGTTTTAACTCTGAGCTTACAGAGGAGGGGGGCTGGCACTCATTTACATTTTGATTTATAATGTCACTATTATTTTGCATCTGGGTATTATTCATGGATGGTGTCTTCCTCTTATCAGGTGGATTTTCTTGAGTAGGGGATACCACAGCTACTGGTGCTGGATTTGGAGACTCTGTCATAAACACCAATTTTGATAAACCAGAGTTACCTACAGCATGATCTGATGTTTCTGAACACTGACCATAATTTGATCTTGTTTGTTTTGAACTTGGTACAATTCTATCAGTGAGGGAGCTAAATAATGAGTCTATGGCATTCTTCTTGCCTGATCCCTGTTCAGGCAAATTTCTTTCTTTGGCCTCAATAACTTCTTTTAAATTTTTAGAGGTGACACCTTGTTCATCTCCAAAAGATTCTGTCTTTGCACTACCCTGGGAGGACAGCCTTGATTTGCTTTTTTCAGTTAGAGAACCATACTTGCTGATCTCCTCCTCTTTTTCAGCCAGATATTCTGATACAGTTTCCACTAGGCATTGAAGTTCATCTATTGGATCAACATACTCATCACTGGGTTCCTCTACAGGAGACAACATGACCTCTGGGGTCCATCCCCCAATTTTACCCTTCGTAGTCTTCCTATCATGATATCCCTGAAGCCTGTCACTGTAGCCACCAAAAGATGAATCTTTCTTGTAGTGTTTATAGTGCTGACTAATCTCAGAACAGAATTCCTCTNTCCTCTTCAGATCCTTGCATCTCATCTGAATCTTCAGAATTAGGGTCCATGCTCAGCCTAAGTCTTGTTTCTTTGTCTTGATATGCCATACAGTCATGTAATGTGTTTTCCAGTTTGCTTTTAGCCTGCATTTTAGTTTTGTAGAACAAGCCATTTTTGTACGGCCTAAGGCAAGGCATCATCTTTTCATCCTCTTCTTCCATTTCTGCTACATGACGCATTACAAGCTCTCCCCGTTTCTGACGGGCAAGAGCAAGAGCAGGATTGAAAAAGTCTTCCCCAATGCATTCCATTCTTGTGTTTACAAGCCCAACTGGGTCTCGAAACTTTTTTCTCAGTCTTCGGTCAATGGTGTTGTAACCCTCTGGATAGGCAGGATTCAATGAAGTCTTGACTTTTGTCTTCAGAGGCTGTTGGCCAAACATGGCATCCTGACTGGATCTTGGAAAGTGAATGATGTTATTTGGCCTGCTGTCTTCTACATCCCAGTCACATTCTTCTTTATCAAGGAAATCATTCAGGGAACCTTTACCCCACATTTTATATTTGACCTCCCAGTCCTCTACTCCCATACCTGAATCTACTGGAATTATTCTAACCCTCCCTCTCTCATTTAGGGTTCTTATATAAAGTAGCAAAGTCGATAAAAAAATAAAAAAGGAGAAAGAAAATAAAAAAAATATCAATATTAAAACAGACAGAAACAAAAGAAGATAAAGAATGTAACAAAACAGGACTCTTTTATTTTAAATTGCATTAATTAGATTGTGAACGACTATAAATTCAATATCAATCAGTTCTGCAGTAAATGCTATGCAAGTCATGTCTACACTGCAAAACATTTAAATTATCCTATAAACAGTGTAATATAAAATGAAAGGTTAGATGAACAATA
>JAKKZN010000017.1:18344594-18354654 GCA_033441825.1 Pangasius elongatus
GGCTTGGCCTCTGAGCTGAGCCTGATACTTAGTTGAGCCACCAGAAGTCATTGCACAGGCAGATGCTTCTGTCGGGCTTGGGGACCATCACAACGGGGCTGGACCAGGGCCTGGCAGACTCTTCAATCACCTAGAGAAAGGTATGGTTAAGCAGTGTGCTAACATCTCTCTCCTCTCTCTGCCAGAAGCTGATATCAGTGAGGATGAAGAGCCTGGGCCCCTGCACGCCAACCCTTGCCAATCCCGAGTGCGACCGCCATGCCTCCTGGGTCCTGCCGCAAAGCTGCTGCCCCGTGTTTGCTGTCCCCAGCTCCGGGATGACCGCAACCTCACCTTTCTGCACCAGCCACCTTCACATCAGCCTTTCCCATACATCAGCACTCAAAATAAAGAGCACTTTTCCCCTATTTCCGCCTCCTGTTCTCTGTGTTCTGGCTCATGCAACCTCATGGTGCAACATTAGGTTATTTGTGGGTTTATAGAAGTTGATGAGGACTACACAATTGTCATTTAGGCCCTTATAAATAAAAACATAGAAGTGCAGGAGGGTGTACTTTCTTTTCCCCATAACTGTGGAGTTAAATACTGCAATCAATTCTTCTGTGCCCAAGTAAGGAGGAGTAGATGCAGAAAATGGTGGTTAAGGGAATTTCAGGCTTCTGATAACGTTTTAGCAGTATAAGGTTTATTAGAGCAGGAGAAATGCTGCAGAGTGTGGGATTTCAGGGCTGAACATGGTAGAATTAGATCAAATATAAGCCACTCATCAGACAGATATCATTGATCTCTATTTAACACAGAGGAAAACCAAATAACAAGACAAGATCAAGAGTATGTTTGTGCTTGTGTGTAGGACCCATGACAGGCTGAACAAGATTAAATGAATTACATTAATACTTCACATGTATGAATTGTATTTGACAAATAAAGAACCTTGAACCTTGAACCTTAAATGAGTCAATGAGATGTAAAAACTCAGATGCTTGGATGGACAGAAAATTCTTGGATGGACCATAAATGTTAAAATCACCAATAATTAAAATTAAAATGTAGTAGATACAATAACAGAGATAAAATCTCTGATTTTGGAGCTGAAGACATGTGCAGAGCCTCAGACACCATACAAGGCCCTTCTGAAAGCTTGAGTTCCTAACCGAAAGGCACGAGGCCAGCTTTGCGTGGAAGACTTTTCCAACCAGAAGAAAAACCAGCAGCCAAGTCGCACTTCTCATTGTCATCTCTGGTGGCGGCTAGTAAAGGACCCAGTTCGGCATTCGGCAGCTGTAAGACACAAGTGGCAGGCTTCAAATCTGGTGTGGCCACCACACTTAAAATAATGGCAGTGCATTTAGGGCTGCACACAGTAACTCAAACTGTGGCGCTGAATGTGCTGTTTCACTACTGTAGAATTTTGTGTACCTGTGTTAGGGTTACATGGACAGTTATTGTATGCAGCAGGGTTCCAACAGTCACCTTCTACATGCCAGAGCTCCGTGGTGAGAACCTTGGCTAATAAGTTGGGCACTGATAGACTTGGTCTGGACTGCATGCCCCCTGTGGACCTGTACATTACATTGCTAGTGGTTCCATGAAATGCTGCACTCTAAGGTCCACTATCTCTGTGTAAAATGCAGACGTAACTGTAATTGGTAATAATAAGGGCTTATGATATCAGCATGGTGCTGGGCAATGTACTTGGGCAAGGATAATTTTCCAATTAGCACTGGAGAAGCTACTAGAAACAGCAAGAGCTAGAACTTGGGAAACTCTCCACCAGTTTATTTAATATACTGCATCAGGTGTGGCTAGCACAGTCCACACTGCCTGAAGCATGCAAAATTGCCCTACGCAGTTTGCCATGGTATAGGAATCATGAAACAAACAGAGCAATACAAACCAGCCAAGCAGTCCTACTAGACAGACTAGGACAGAGAAAATGCACTGGAACCCTCTGATCCACTTTGAAGGTTGAGCCCTCTGCACCTTGAAGAAAGTATTCAGCTCAAAAGATGATCCCGAGCACTAAGGCCCCTAGTATATGGGCTCTGTATGCTGTCAGGTGGGAAATACTCCAGATGTGGTGCTTTCCCTGCCATTTGAGCCCACTGCACTGCCTTGTGCCAAGTGTAAACCTTTTTACAGGGATGGCTGAACCATGGCACGTTCCCATCTACACTGAAATTGTATGTGGTTACATTTCATGGTTCTGGATACGAAAGTGTTTTGCATGCTTTACCAGGCTGATGTTGACTCAGAAAGGGCCTGATAACCACCTGATTATTTGGATCTGGTGTGTTCTGATCAGCCCTGATTTCCAGTACTTTAACAAGACCATCTCAACTTGCCCATGCTAGTAATATCCTAGAATATTACTCAGGATTGCCTATAGTGTCCAGTGTCCAGTGTCCCCTGATGTGAGATAAGGCAGGGTTTGTGAAGTTGTGAGAATTTCCAGACATGGAAACCATATGTTCATTTAAATGACTATACCTGCAATTCTCTGTTATCTATGCAAACTCAAGGCTGCCTTGTGACTATATAAGGACAAAATACATAAGTTTGAGTGACCCTCTTGACCGGGCAACATGACGATTCTCTGCTCTGTACTCCTGCTGGTGTTTGGCCTCACTTTTGGCAAGTGCAGGCTTTGATTTTTATTCAAACTGTAGAACAGCAACAATGTGGACTACAAATGGATTTATAAAAATTTCAAGACAACTGAAATTTTGTGATTGTGTGATAGTCTAGATATTAGGATCTGGTGTCTTTTTTGCCTTTTTAGAATTTACATATCTGAGGGAACCAAAGAAATCGGATAGTGCATGTTCCTGGTTCTTAACAAACATTAAACAAGAGATTTACATTGTTTAATTGTTAGATACAAATCCTGGAGCAATCTTTCATACAAAGGAATGGTTGCTTGATGTTACCTGAATATGGTGAAAAACACAGCTCTGAGATGAATACTGTCTTGGTGTTGGGAACACTGGCTTGTACCATGTCTGGGCCTGGAATCTCTGTGAAGTGACTTGACAACTGTACCAGAAGATTAGTAAGGTATGTTTGTATTTACCTAAGGCTCAACTTTGTTTATGTGTCTGTGATTCAGCTCAGGCACTTGACTACAAGGCTCTGTGGCAGTTCAGGTCTATGATCATCTGTGTAAAGCCTGATAGCTGGCCAGTCCTAGACTACGCTAACTATGGCTGCTACTGTGGCTTGGGTGGCTCAGGAACCCCGGTCGATGACCTGAACAGGTTGGAAACCAACTCTTCTGCTTTGCATAGACCTTGTTTGGGGGACTTTGTAGTTCAAATGATGGATGTTAGTGGTTTTAAACATTTTTGGGATAGAACATGCTTATAGATCCCCATGGACCACCAGCCAGTCTATGCTAAATTCAGTTCCAGAACCAAAAACACCAGAGCCAGGAAAGAAATGCTTGTATTATAACATACCACAAATGATATACAGTTATGGACAATTTGCACCAAATTAACTCAGCTACACATCAGCAAAAACATCAGCAACACATGTACATAGTGTAACCAACCACCCATCCAATGAACCCTTCTCTAAGGTGGATAATAAATTCAGTGAGTTATCTATACATTAGCCAATCTTGCAAGATCTGTACCATGGAGCAGATGTACAGTAGGTTTACACATTCTAGTTTTTAATTTGTAATCTGATTTTCCAGATTATTTAATTGAGATTTCACCACTCTCCCAAGTTTTGGGATTAGGATAATTTTTTTTAAGGAAATAAAATCACTTCTCCCATCCAAACATAAGGATTTTCAAGCAGACCATGCACAATGCTACTGAAAACTGGAATGCTCTGAAAGCTTGTAAAATGTGTCCCTGTGCCTTTACCAGTTGATCAATCACTCATTCAGGCAGAAGTTTATTAAGATAATCCACAATGTTTTTAGTTTAGTCCTATTCTGTAAGTAGAGAATGAAACACTTTGGAGTTACATTGGAGAAACATTGGAGTTACTGCTAATATCTTGAAGTTGATCATTTTTCTATAACAACACATCCCCAACTGTTTTATTTCTCTTTATACCATATCAGTTTGCCAATGCTAACTAATTTTTATTCATTCAAGAATGATACATCCATTTTATCCATTTAATGGTACATTTACTATTATGGAACATCCAAGTTAGTTCCTGTTATCACTTATGTTTAAGCAGAAATATTCTTCATTCCCTCACCATCTCACAAGTTAATAAGAAAAAAAAGCAGCTTGTCTTGTTACCAAGAAACCCAGAAAGTGCAAAGTCCTCTGTCCTGAAGAATTTACATTTATGGAAACCTTAAAGGTTACTGAAAAGATAATGATGATATTGGTTTGGAATGTTTTATCCTACCAGTGAGTCTTAATACCACATACCATTTTATGCCCATAGCCTATAAACAAAGCAGTGTCAAAATCCCATATTTAAACAAAGCATTTACTCACATACTCACTTTCAGTCACTGCTTTATCCTGATCAAGGTTGTAGTGGATCCAGAGCCTATTCCAGGAACACTGAGTGTGAGGTGGAAATACACCCTGGATGCCAGTTCATCACATAGCACCATGTAATCTTATATTCACATTTTCTCACACTCATTCACATCAACGAGCAATTTATCTTAGCCAATTCGTCTACTGGCATGCCTTTTGGAGGTGGGAGGAAACCAGAGAACACAGAGGAAACACATGTGGACATAGGGAAATCATGGCGAAACTCCAAACAGGCAGTAACCCAAGCTCAAGCTTGACCTAGGGACCTTGGATCTGTGAGCAAAGCTACTCACAGGGCCACCATGCTACCCACACATAGCATCTAGCATGCATTCAATCTGCATGGCATTGGGAATACTCCTTATTGGCAAACTTCCTAGTGAAACATTTACCAGATATTACACAGAATTACAGAATTACACAGTTCTCTCCAACTACAGATGCTGTCAGGTTCATGACCAGTGCTACAGAGATGCCATGCAACGTAAGGCGTGCTGGCCAATCCTGGACAACCCTTACACTGAGATCTATGCCTATAGTTGTGACAAAGCAACTAAGACAATAACCTGCAAGAGTGAGTGGTGATATAAAAAAACGTTCAATTCAAGAGCTTTATGGAGTGAACAATGTTAGTGAGTAGTATTATTTGTTATTTCCTTTCTATCTCTCTCAGGCAACAACAACGAGTGTGAGATGTTCATATGTGAATGTGACCGGAAGGCTGCTGAGTGCTTTGCTGTGTCTGACTATCATGAGGAAAACAAGAACCTGCCCAGTAATCGCTGCAAATAAATTATAGATAACTTGGACACCATACCAACCACCAGAGCTAATTAGTATTTGCACTAGTCAGCTAGCCACTATATCATTTGTGTTTGATATGAAATGTACACTCATCATAACTACAGTCTTTTTCATTGGGTGGAAAATACCAATAAACCTACTTATTACATGGTCAAACACATATATTGCACAGCTTACAGGAAATTCTTCATCTCTATACAATGGATGTATGAGAAAGTAACATTTAAGAAGCTGTGAAACAAGTGTGCAGTATACAAATGGGAAATCGAGGATATGTTTGTGGGCTTTCTCTGAATTATTGCCCCAAAGTTGAAAGCACACAATTGTCTAGAATGTCTTTGTATGCATTATGAATTTCCCTTTACTGGAAATAAGGGGCCTAGTCCAAACCTGTTCCAGCATGACAATGCCCCTGTGGAGAGAGCAAGCCCCATAAAGACATGGTTTGCCAGATCTGTTGGTGTGAAAGAACTTGACTCTCAACCTCTCAGAACACTTTTGTTCATTGACTTAGAATGTGTGGGAATGTCATGCCGAATGTTTAAATTAACTCTTAAGAAGGTGTGAAACAGGTCCTATGCAGTGTATTAGGAATTCCAGGATTCATATGTTTTATCATTAGCCGAACATCAAATATTAAATTCACATGTAAATCTAAAACATGGATGTTACCCACAGTTGAAAATCCAGACAAGATTCCTAACCAAAGCTTGCCACACAAATTGGCAAAATATGGATCTTGCAGAATTCACTAAGATCCAACAAGCTGTTGATAGCAGTAGCTATCATTTTCATCCTTCGTAATCTGAGTGAAGCTGTAACTAGTTAAGCAGTTGGCTGGCTTCTTGGAGGAAGTACATACTAGCCTTCACCATTCCCAGTTGGTAGTTGTCATATGATAGAGGAGAGCTAGCTGGTGGGAATTGGCAGGTGACCAAACTAGGGAGAAAATGGAGAAAAAAGACACCAACACTGATACGATTCTGTTCACCATTGAAAGTAGATATAATGTGCAATTCAAGGAAATCACTTCATTTCTGTTTATGCTTTCCACGAACTGGATGTGCCTTTCCTTGTTGTACCCTCTGTTTGTTTGAGAAGTGTTCACTTGTGTGATGTAGGTATTATGCACTTCCAAGTTGAGAGGGAGATGATGAGGGCATCTTAAAGAGACGTTTGAAATGGGATAAGTTGTAAGATGCAAAATTTAAGAATCAATATTTACAAAACATGGTCTTTTTTTTAAACAATGCACCAGCAGCCATAAATCAAGGCTTTATTTTTTATTTTGTTCTGTTGAGATGCTTTTAACTAAAACTAAAAGCCACCCTATACATAATGTATTTCTGTATATAATACATAAAATAGATTTTTAAAACAGGGTGTCCTGACATAAGGCAATGCTTTTCAAGGTGTGAGAATTTTCAGCACTGTATCCATATGTGTATGGATGCTATTATCTAAAGAAGTTAAACATTTCAAGGCTGGGCTGTAGTTACAAAAGGAGAGTTCACTGAGACTTGAGGCAGAGTGAATCCACTTGACACAATGATGATCCTCCGGTCTGTTCTCGTACTGGTATTTGGCATCAGTGTTGCAAGTGCAATTTACTATTCTTTTTAAAACTTTGAACAAAATGACTTATATTGCTTTGCAGAGCTTAGTTTTCCTTTTTTAAATTGATGATCCTAAATCTCATTAAAGGTTGTTAGGAAAAAGAAAATTTTCTGATTGTGTGAAAATGTTTGTGGCAGAGGGGCCATGACCATGCATCAGCTGCGGACGGAGAGGAGGCGGGTCGAACCGGCAGGTAACGTGTTATGATTCTCACCATGTCTTATTACTGCCAGCCTACTCATGCGTCTTTGTGCTTTCAGCGCTTGCCAAAACGTGAAAGAGAGAGATAAAGAAGCAGGGGGCATAGCTGGTGGAGCCTGCCACACACACACAAACACACAACTTGAACTGTGAACTTGGACCTCTTCTGTTGGTCTGTCCATTTTGTTGAATTTTTCAAAGTGCACTGAAAACCGCGAGCCGTGTCACACGCCACCAGCTATGCCTTTCTCTCATTACAGCAGTCGCTCAATGTGCAGAGGCACAAATAAGTAGGCTTGTGGTAATAAGTCACAGGTGAGAATCGTTACTTGTCGACGACGCCTCCGCTGCTGCATGATGTTGTTTCTAAGGTCTGATCCAAATTTTGCTGGTTGAGAATTTCCAATGGCTTAAAAAACTTCTTAAAAATAGAAATGAGGAATTAATTCTTCATGCTACAGAGATAACACATCCAAAAAGAGGGTTAAATTTGAGCAGATGTGAAGTTGATACCTGAGAATATTCACCTTGACCAAAGTCTGGGCAGTGAATACCTTGTAGAAACATGAGATCTAGGTCTGGAATCAAGTGACCAGAAGAGAATACCATGAAACATGAAGCTTAGGTTTGAATTGACTTGAGGATTAACGTGTGTGTGTGTGTGTGTTCATGCATGTCAAGTCAAGTCAAGTGGAGTTTATTGTCATTTCAACCATATACAGCCTGTTAGTACATAGTGAAATGAAACAAGGTTTCTCCAGGACCAAGGTGCTACATAAGACAAACACAGAACTACAAGGGACTACATAAATTTATACATAATGTGCACAAGTGCAAACATGTACAGACAGCACAAGACAGTACAATGACTACTGGGATAGACAATGGGCACAGTAAGTCCCAGTGCAGTGCCGACCAGTACACAGTTCTATTTGAAAGTGAATCTAGTGAGAATAGTACAAAGAGTACAAGAGTACAATATAAGTATCTCTCTCTCTCTCTGTGTGTGTGTGTGTGTGAGAGAGAGAGAGAGAGAGATTCAGCTCAGGCACTTTACTCCAGGGCACTGTGGCACTTCAGGGGTATGATCATCTGTGCCATACCTACTAGCTAGCTGTCCATTCCTAGACTATGGGAACTATGGCTGCTACTGTGGCTGGCGCGGCTTAGGCACCCCCGTTGATGACTTGGACAGGTTGTAAACTCTCTTTTACTCTTTTTTTTGTGGTCTATGCTTAATTAAAGGTCTGTAGTCAATGGATTTGTTCTATATTAGAAAATAAAAACTGAGTTTAATGAGGTATTTCACGGTTGGGGAAGACTTTCCAAATGTATCTGAACCAGGTAATCTGAAATAGCATAATAGTGTACTAAATAGTACACAGTATATACTATGCTATATATGGACTAAAACTGCATAGTACAATCATATACTATAGTAACTACAGCAGACATGTTCAGACTTTTCCCCATGATGACCACTTCCAAATTTTTGATAACTTGTTTAAGGGTGAGAATATTTAACCTCATATCATACAGTATTCATATAAAAAACAAAAACTGTCACCTTTCACTATTTTTGTTGAACTCAAACATTCTCCATTTACCTTTGCAGAAAGACAGGGTGCCATATCAGTGCAACTTCCAAGCATCAGAAATTAGGGGAGGAGGTGGGGCTTCCAGAGATTGTCACTTAATTTTGGAGTGTTCAAAACCCCTGTTCAAATGTTGATCGCATGATCTGCCATTTTTATTATGGAAAAAATAGCTCTTTTGGTTTGTTTTGGATTGCATCCCAGCATATTCCAGTGTTTAAATGTGGAGCTCCTATTCAAAATGCATAAAGATCAGCAGGTCTGATAGACTTTTAAATATTTATGCACATAACCCTGCAATTCCTTCACACCCCACATGTTGAATACCTCTGATCTATGGTATGCAAATCTGTATATCATCTGTATGACATTTAGCTAAGCCATGTCCCTTGGATACTGTAACTATATTTGGCAACTTCTCAAGTCTGACATGTTGACCAGTAAGGGTAGGAGATCCCTGGGAACTTTTTTTTTTTTACCTAACTCCTGTGTCTTTGGTCGTGTGCACACCTGAGGTTATCACAAGTCAGCATCTGAGATGGATAACTACTTAGGCTTGTAATTTTCATGGGGCTTAATTGACTAGGTCCCAGGTGTCAAACTCTGTTAGTCCTTCTTTTTCTTTGGAAATGTCCTATTCTACTTTCAAAGCCAGTTATTAGTGTCTATTTTGAGTGGGTGGATCATAATGTTTCTACATGGTTATGCTACCCTTTCATGACCTTCTACTTAGAATGAAATCTCAACAGCAGCTGATGAATAACATGAACAAATAGGCAAAGATTATTAATTATTGCCTTTATAAATCAATTACTTTTTAGATATATGCAACATGCCAAATGTATTGAGAAAAGGAAAGTAAATATGTCTCAATGTCTCAATCTCAATTTCCAATGTCCAATAACAGGGCTAGTTTTAGGTGAATTTTGTGAAGGGTGAAATTTGAGATGTACATGGGTTAGAAATTTTGCTGAAACCTGGCAACACTGGGTAAAGATATTGCTTCTTTTTTGTGCACCTTGCACACAATAGCCAAGTTTCCATCCACTTTTGCACTTTTCTGTTATCCACAAAATGAAATTGCGTAAAAAAAACGTTTGCGAAATTTGCTGACTCCCACCTGTTTCCATCCAACTGGCCTTTTACTGATAAAATGGTGTGCGTGATGACATCATCCTTAAAAAACAAACTGTCGCATACGTTTTGATGTATCTCAAAAGAAATCTTCCCTAGACCCATATTCTATTGTGAGTATTGTGACAATTAGTGGAGAGAGTATTGAGACAGTTGCCCGTCTGATAGGGCTTCAAGTAACTGCCCTTATGC
>JAKKZN010000017.1:18507661-18520458 GCA_033441825.1 Pangasius elongatus
AGATAGGGATAGGTGGAGAGTGATGATTCGCTGTGGAGACCCCTGAAGGGAAAAGCCAAAAGAAGAAGAAGAAGACTCTAGGAACTAAATCCGACATCAGTGCCTGACCTCACTAATTCTCATGTAGCTGAATGAACACGAATCCCCACAGCCGCGCCCCAAAGTCTAGTGGAAAGCCTTCCCAGAAGAGTGGAGCTTATTATAACGGAAAGGGGGAACTAAACCTGGAATGGGTTGTTCAACAAGAACAAATGGGTGAGATGGTCAGGTGTCCACATACTTTAGGACATATACTGTATTTTCAAAAGTGTTGTAAATAATTTACTTTTAAGTAACAAAACACTAATGACGTGAAGTTAAGGTGATCTGGAACAGAACTGTAATGGGAAATGCATGGTAATATATTACTAATGACTTACCGTAGTGTTATTATAAAGTGTTACTGTATTGTTTATTAGTAGTTAATGATGATTGGGTATTTTCATACATTATTGCTGTCCATTTTTTTCTCTTTAGACCTTGACTGGATAAATAAAATCAACACAGCAACCATAAGTTTATGTTTCCAGTAGTTAAAAATGAGTAATCATACTTACGGAGTTGAAGCTGGTTAAGGAAACCCCTACTTTGCCTGTAAAGAAATATTAACACGAAGACCACGTTAGTAAAACTTGTAATAATTAAATGTACATCTATTTAGTAGCAAATGGACTGTCAGCCCACTGCACATTAAGAGATACACATTATACAAGGCATTTCGTATAAAATATACAAATGCAGCCTTACCCTTACTTCCAGAAGCTCCATGGCGAAATGAATACAGTTGTATTCCAAAAGATCATAGTCTTTTTTGCTCTTCATTGCATTTCTAACCTTCTCTTTAAATGATGCAGGGATCCCATCTTTCTTTCTATAAATTGCAAATTTCCCTCCTCCAGTAAACACGTCCACATACACTTTGCTTACAAGACCTGAACAGGAACTGGAAAAGGATTTGAAAGAGGAAAGAGAAAAGGAACTGGAAGAGGAACCGGAAAAGGATCCGACAGCGGAGAAACTGCTAGCTGAGCTAGATGATGAATTTGCTTCTAGTGGGGGGAAATGAAAAAAAAAAAACATTTCAATATATTGCTTTCCTGTAATAAGAATAAAGAGATAAATCCCAATAAATACAGTGCTTAATTATACTTAATAACAGATAATGGCATCACTGTGATACAGAAACCGTTATTTTTGTTTGATTAGTTACACTGTGAGTTTCTCTATGTCAATGTACAATTATAAAAAAATATGTTTTACGTGTGAAATGAATGATCTCCTCTTCATCGCAGCACACTCCGGCATGATAGAACGTTTTCAAATGACTTGTACATTCCACAATAAAGAGATCACCAAGGACTGAATTTTTTTTGTATTCATCATCAAAGAGTTTGACAACTTTGAAATCGTCTGGATTATATCCCAGTCCAATCATCAAGCTTTTCCACGATGATGCCTACAAAACCACATACATACATATATATATATATATATAATCATTAGCACTGGGTATAAATATATGTTCATGTTCTAATATGTTTTAATATATTTTCAACTGTATTTTGTGACCATTACATTACATTGCTGAACACTTGTCCATGTTTCATCATCTGGTTTTGACATGTTTCTTATTCTCCATCTTTGCTCTTGGTTCACTATTTGTTATTGATTTTGGTTACAGCGTTTGGTTTGGTTTTGATGTTTTGATTTGATTTTGGTTTTAGATTAGGTATTAAAAGTATTATACTAGCAACTGCATCTGCCTCCAACTCAGTGTATGCAAGCGTTATAGTTCTCTCTTTTTTTGCTTTCCACTCTTTTACCGAATCTTCTTCATGTATAAATGCTTGTGTAAAGTAGAATGTTCAACTTTCTTTTTTTTCCACCTCTAATACATTCAGTTAATCAGAAGAGCAGTGACTCTACAGGAACATAGAGACACTCACCATTGTTGATGCTCAACACTGTCACTGTAAAATATATAAAATATACTGTCAGTTAACGTTAAATATTTTAATCATGAAACACTAACATCTCGTTACAAAACACACTAAAATACACACTAAAAACAGCATAACAGAACTAAAACAACAATAAATAATATGTAATAAAACTGCTCCTAATTTAAATAGATTTAAAGTATACTTGACTGATTTTACCTTTTGTTCCACTGTTGGCACTGCTGTTTCTGACTGAAAGAAAAGCAAAACCTTTTATAACAGGAAGGAAGTGGTCACAAAAAAAAAAAAAAAATGTTGGTTCTTCTTGCAGATGCACCAAATTAGCAGCTTGATCTGACTTCCTGAGAAACATGTATTTCAACTCACTCCCTACGAATGACTGCACTCAATCTTAGCACTGCTTCACTGCCTCAGAATCTAGTCTTCCACTGCAAATATAACATCTTAGCAAATAGAAATATCTTGAATATAGTCAAATCTAGTATTTCCTACTACAAGATTACAACAAACCAAATATAAGATAACCAAAAGTAATTTCTAGACATTTTACTGATTTCAAGCTTTAAATAGTGTTGTTCTATTGACAGATAATTTTGCTAATTTTAAGAAAATGTAAAGCCTGAAATGGGTAAATCTGTCTAGAAATATGTTTACTAATTTTATATATAGTTAATTGTAATCTTATAATAGAAAATATTTGATAAATCTGATGATATGAACCAGATATACCGATCAGCCATAACATTAAAACCACCGATAGGCGAAGTGAATAACATTCATACTTTGACTTTGAATTGATTTGGTCCAAAGGGCCAAATTGTGATGGCTAGATGACTGGGTCAGAGCATCTCCAAAATGGCAGGTCTTGTTGGGTGTTCCTGGTTAGTACCTACCAAAAGTGATCCAAGGAGGGAAGACTTGTGAACCAGTGACAGGATCATGAGTGCCCAAATCTCACTGACGCGTGTGAGGAGTGAAGGCTAGCCCATCTGGTCTGATCCCACAGAAGAACTACTCTAATGATAGAAAGGTGTCAGAACACACAGAGCATCACAGCTTACTGCGTATGGCATTGCATAGCTGTGGACCAGTCAGAGTGGCCATGCTGGCCCCTGTCCACAAAGTGCCTACAATCGACAGGTGAGCATCAGAACTGGACCATGGAACAATGGAAGAAAGTGGTCTGGCCTGATTAATCACATTTTCTGTTACATCATGTGGATGATCGGGTGTGTGTGTGTCGCTTACCTGGAGAAGAGATGGCACCAAGATGCATTATGGGAAGAAGGCAAGCCAGCAGAGGTAGTGTGATGCTCTGGGCAATGTTCTGGTGGAAAACCTTGGGTCTTGGCATTGATGTGGATGTTACTTTGACATGTAGTACCTACCTAAACATTGTTGCAGACCAAACACACCCCATTAATGGCAACGGTATTCCCTAATAGCAGTGGCCTCTTTCAGCAGCATAATGCACCCTGCCACACTGCAAATATCGTTCAGGAATGGTTTGAGAAACATGACAAAGAGTTCAAGGTGTTGACTTGGCCTCCAAAATCCCCCAGATCTTAATCCAATCGAGCATCTGTGAGATGTCCTGGATCCATGGAAGTCCGATCCATGGAGGACCTCTGACCTCGCAACTTACAGGACTTAAAGATTCTGCTGCTACTGTCTTGCCAAATACTACAGCACACCTTCAGAGGTCCCGTGGAGTCCATTCCTCGACAAGTTTGAGCTGTTTTAGAGGCACAAGGGGGACCAACACAATATTAGGCAGGTGGTTTAATGTTATGACTGATCGGTTATTTTCACTTGCATAGATGTCATTTTTGGAGTGTGAACAAGCGTTTCAAGTTTCACATGAATCTATTTTACATGTCATGAGTTTTAGCTCATAACATTTATGTCTAGTGCTCAAAAATTGCACATCTTAGTTAAAATTGGAGAAGAATTGTTAGGTTTTGTCAGAATATTTTGTCTCTTGGTTCAGGAGATGTAAAAAAAATAGAGGTGTAATTTTATTCTGATTTTTTTTTTTTTCACAGCTCTCATTTATGCATGATCAAACCCCATCTTTGGCTTGTTGGTTTTCATCTGACTTGTGGATAATGGCTTCTGGTGAATTGTGCTGTAAAAAGCCAAAGCATTCATTCCCTTAGTGGATTCTGGATCTTCAGGCCTCTGCAGTCATCTGGCAGTCGTTTGAACATACAGTGAAGGCTGCTGCTTTACCCTGACAAGGATGGTAATGCGGCGAGGATTTATTTATAACTGTGGGAGGATGAGGTACGGATGGTTGTGAGGGGGAGAAGAGACACAGCCAAAGAGATTTACCAAAAGCATTAGAAGAGCTTCAGGTCTAAACATGTCAGAAATGGCTGAGAGAACACCTCCACAGAGCTCGATGCCCACGACTTCCACATCAACAAATATCTGACTGAAACAAGTGACTGCCCGATGAGTCACTCACACTCGCTGAGATAAACTGGCTGGTTTTCCACTGGGAGGTGGGCTGACAAAGCTGTCCAGGCTGCTGCAGTTGTTTTTATTGTTGATGATATTAGATTCAATTCAAGCAGATATCCAGCATTGTTACTCAAGAGGTCATGGCCTGCATTAAGGTTGGAGCCACTGGAGGTTAAACTACTTCCAAACAGGATCACAGGCTACATGTGAGTTAATGGGGCTTTTTCATTGTCTCATTTTAGGGTCTATGGCTATGTTCACAATACAAACTTTATTGCGATTCCAGAAGCCGATCTGCCTATCTTGATATTTCATAATCTCATTTGACCAATATCTATATTTAAAGAAAATGACCCTGTCCTTGAAATGCCTCGTATGTGCACTACGATTTCTTGAGCAATTGTTTTGAACATCACATGGCTCGGTAGTTTCCTTCTAGTTTTGCTTGAATTGATTCCCTAATAAATATCAGGTAAATCACCATTTTTAGTTATACGCATGCAAAACTGGCTATCATGCACAGTGCTTAAATTGCGAGCTTAGGATTGTACTCCAGTTTCATACATAAAGACCAAATTTTTTCACATGGAATGCAACAGATTTATGCTTGATTAAGCTTGGGCGCAAACAGCTAAGTACATCTGGCCCTATGTCTTAGCCAAGTATTGAACCATGTCCCTCTGGGCCAACCTCAGGATTAGAGACTTAGAGCTGCAGATTAGTTCTGCCCAGAAGGGATGTTAATGGCTATGGAGAGCATGTTCGAATCACTTCTTTTCCATGACTGCTGAACATATCTTGTGCCAAGTCACATCATCATGAATTTATTACAGGAAAGTAAAAATGATAAGCAGCCCCAAACCAAAAAAAGTCTGGAAAAAGATTGCTGTCAAGGCTTTTGACCACAAATCACTTTCTGGCCTCAGGTTCTTCTCCACATACTGTGGTCTCAGGTGCTGAAATGTCTTAATCAGCCTTCTCTACTGCACTGCCTTTATTTCTTTATCTCACTTCTGAACCACTTATGGCTTCCACATAATTGGGGCCTAAAAAAATGAAATTGAACATAGAGTTTCCAGCATTGGACTGTGGCACAACAATGGTTGCAAAAAATTACTGATATTAGAGCTTCTGTTAGTCCATATGGGAGGCAGGACACAAGTGTGTAAATTCTGCAAGGTATTTGTTATAGGAGTTCTGAAAATCATTATCAAAGTTCCTAGCAATGTCAGTGAACAGGCACACAGCATTAAACAGGGATAATCTATATTCAGAAATTGGGGAAAAAAAGGTGATGGTCAAAACCAGGAAGTATACAAGAAACAACAAAAAGTGAATATGGGAATCTAAGGCTTGGATATGCATGATAACTCGCAATGAGTGTTCCCAATAAGACAAAGGAACAGGAGTTTAAAAGCAAACAAAATAAACACAGAACAGGACAACACATTAGTGAAGGTTAGTGAAGTGACTTTGTGGCCAAGTATGGTGACCCATACTCTGAATTTTTGCTCTGCATTGAACACACACCCGTGAACACACACCCGGAGCAGTGGGCAGCCATTTTAGCTGCGGCGCCGGGGGAGCAGTTGGGGGATCNCCCCCCAAACCAATGATAAGAGATAGAAATGACTAGATCCAGAACAAAGGCACATGACCATAACAAACAAAAGCACATGGTGTGAAGTCAAGACCAAACAAACAAGAACATTGTCTTCTTTCATGCTGAAAGAAAAAATATGCCACACACTTTTAAGTAAGGTAAGGATTTAAAAATATGATTTTTGTGAAGACTTAAGCTTTTGTGATGGTGGTCATCAAAGGATATAAATAAAATTTATATTCTATCAAATGAAAAGAATTTCTGCAATTGGTAGGAATCCCATTTCCTTTCAGGGTGTATTACCAGCTCACAACCAGTTTTTCCCATAATTTGCTGTGATCCTGACCAGGACAAAGTACTTGCTGAAGATGAATGAATGAATATTGTTAAAAGTGGGGTGCGTTTCATTTAGAGAATATTAGCAATGGCACATTTAACACACTTGTTGACCACTTGTGGGTCTCAGCGGCCCAATTTCATGGCTCATCCGGTGAGTTGTAATTACAGCATGCACAAAGACTAAGCCTGGTTGTGAAATGCAAAAAGAGTGGCAAGTAATTAGAAACGGTAGCATAAATAACCCTGCAAATTGCTAGTCTTCCTTCCTTTTAGACTTTTTGTTGTCTTGTCTCGTGGTAACCTGAAAGAGATTTCTTGGCAATTTAACTAGCCCCTTTCAGATCAGCATACCACATTTTTATTCTTACTTCTGTGTTTTTCAGCATTATAAGTCAGTAAAAAAGCATAACCTGACCTAGAAAATGTCCCTCAGTGTCAGTGTAATCAGAGCCATTGATAAAAAGAGAAAGAGAGAGATGAAGCAAGAAAGACATGAAGGCTGACTGAAATACTGAGAGAAAAAGATAAAGGACAAACAAAAATGGGTCTAGACAAAAGCCATTGGTGCTTGAATAGTTTGTAAATTGAATAAACTGAGTTGCAAGTAGTGACATTGCTGTCACTGTATGTACTATATTTCACACAGAAGGAGACCTTTTGTGTACTGCATTTTGCTCATCAACATGAATATAAGTATCCATGGCAACCCAGAGCACAAATAATGAGAGAATTGTCCGCCAGTACCAAGGCCTTAAATGTGGGCACTAATGTATTATTTCATCATTTTCTTCCCATATGGCTCTTGCAGATGGAGATAGCAAGCACTAAAGTAGATTCAGCAACAATTTCCTCCTCTGAATGAAATTTATCAAGAATAATTCACCTGAAGAAATTGGAAGAAACAATAGCCTATTGGCACCAGCTTCAAGTAGGACCCCGGGTTATAATTACTGGCATTGCCTCACAATTCCTTTCGGAGATTTTTGAAAAGCAGCCTTGTGTTTGGATTGAAAAATGAAGTGCTTGAAGTAGACCGAGGGGTAAGAAGGTTTCCCCTCATATACCACACAATACACCCCCCCAGATCAGTCTAAAATTATCCCCACAGTGCAAGTTTTGAAGTACTGCTAATTCAGCCATGTTTGTTTTCTGCCACAGTGGCTCCAAACAGAGATCTCTCACACTTTTTTCTGTCTTGATTTTCTGCCCACTCAGTGGATGAGAGCCACTGACAGGCACAGGAGCAGATGGGGATTGACAGGGCTCCTAGGCAAAGAGCTAATTGAGGGAGACTGGGGAGAACTTTGTATCACCAGCCGTAACAGTGGGGGCAATCAACACCAATGCACTACCTTCTCTTCCTAATCATATGGTGCTTGGCTAATTTCACCACTGTTTTGGATAATTTAGGAAGCTCTGGCCTTATAATTACATATTCAGACCTCATCTCCACCCCATTGTTTCTGTCATCACCCATTGCCTCGTGTGGACATCCAAAGAATCACTAATAAAATACTACTCCCTGCAGGGGAATGAAAAGAAATTGCAGACAGCTGCTTGCTTGAATATGACTCAATGTAAAAACAAATGTCTCGCAGCAGGCAAAGATTCCACAGTCACCTTGAATGGAGATAAAACTGGTCTTTAAATATTCGCCCAAAAACAGGCCTCAAGAAGAATAACCTCACGACCAGGCTGACCATGCCTGGACAATGACCAAACCTGGGCAGATGACTTGCTGCTTGATTCGACATCAACATCAGTCTTGCGTTCATCTTGCAGATGGTTGGAGACAGACACAGCATGGAACACCTGAGGATCCACAGAGGGTTTGAAAGGCCGGAGCAGTCAACAGAATGGGTTTCAGGCTGGAAACAAAAGATGCCATCAACTGCCGGACATGATTTATTCCTTACTCATAGCGGACAGACAGGTAGATGATAAACTGTTCAGACAAGTGCACTACACACCAGCAAAACCAGGCTAAGAGGTGAGACAATGGCATACAAATAACTCTGCTCATTATCATGTTCAGTCTAAGAGTCATGAAGCTCGGAAAGCTATTAAAGCCAAACAGGTTGGATGTGGCTCCATGTTTGCACATTAGCTAGTATGGACCTTAATTAAGCTGTCAACATGGTACAATGCACAGCATGCTGAGGGTTCTGCACACCACTGATTGTATACATTTCTAGAATATTATGATAGTAGAACCCAAACATGAGAAATGTCTCAGTGCTTCACAGCCACATTTATGGAGATAATAACCTCAAAAATGGAAACACCTGCAAACTCTCACCATTTACTGCAGAGCATTTGTGAATAAATGTCTGAAAAGAATGAAACAAAGGTCACACTCCAGGAGGAGGCAGAGGAGGAGTGCAGATTACAACTTGATTCCCCCTGTTCGATTAGTTGCTAGGCAATCAAGAGCTGTGACCTTGAATATGGAAAGGGGAGATGCAACAGGAAGATAAAATTAGATGGATAGGTGGAAGGATGGATGAATGGATACGTGGATATTAAGAAAGGAATTAGGAAAATGTTCCAGAGAGAATGGATTAGAAACAGAGTAAGCATACAAAGGAAGGAAGCTGAGATCTGGAGGAAGAACTCCCAAAACTTTGGCTGTCAGAATGAATCCATGTTACCATGGCAACTGGAGCACGAAGGCCAAACTAATGAGACGAATAATGTGAGAATTGCCAGCCGGCACCAAGGCCTTAAATATGGACTCTAAGGTGTAGTTTCATCATTTCCCTTTCCTTCCTAGAGGACCTTCAATTTCATCATTCTCCACCAGTGTCATTCTGACCTAATCACCCTCAATTTATTTGAATTTATTTAATTATTTGAATGTGTTTATTTATAGGCTTTCACTGGTAGATAAAGATTATATAGTTTAAAAAAAAGATAGTGTGCTATTGTACTTTAAGCATGTTTTCACACTTGCTCTGAATACTTGAGTCTGCACAGGACTGATTCTGGGCTCATTTATGGGCGGGGCTGAGGGTTTTCTTCTGAACCACAAATCGATTCTACTATTCCATGTCACTTTTCTGCATGCGAGTTTGCAAAATAATAGGCACTAGGTTCATATGTTGGCTGTCATTTGGCACAAACACTCAAGTGGTAAAGACCAGTGATTTTTTGATGAGTAGCATGTCACTGTACAGGGATACCTGCAAATCTATCTCATATAAAAAGAATTCTAGCCATGTAGGTCAGCATGAAAGACTGGTTTTATATGTCAATAATGTGTTCTGCCTGTTCCTCTGACCATAATAACCCTTCCACTGTCATCACTAAACTTGCAACAGGAAGTAACGTGACAAGGTAAACAAATTACGTATAGAAGCTAGCTTCCTCATCTGATAGAGACCGCACCATGGTTTTGTCGATGTTGGCCTCAGTCCACTGCTTTTAGGAGGATAATGGATTGGTTGAAGTGTATCCTAGCCCATTGTTTTCAAGAGGATCCCAATCTGTATTGGTTCTTTGGGCCACTTGAAAACATCTTTCAGACTTCACCAATCACACCCAGCCCTTGAACCATCTGCCCCAAGTATGAAAAAAAAACAAGTGTTAAAAACATCCTTATGACTTTCTAACCAAAATATATCTTTACATCTCTTGTACATACCTAATGCAACAAAAGACTAGAAATAAAAGCATGTGTTAGCGGAAAGCCAGACATATAAGTGCTGGAAAGAACATAGATGGCTTTGATTATGACTTATGACCAGTCTTAGACTGTTTATAACAGACTGTGTGATAATGTGTGATTCCCATATCAGATTATCCAATGGAGATCCTCTGGAGATAGACCTGTGATTAAAGAAAATTATTTTGTCATCAGTCTTTAGTCCAATCTTACATCATTAATCAGTGATCTGGGCTTGTTCACTGGCTTTTAGGTCTACAGTTTCCTATGTACCTAAATATGTGGGTTTCCTCTGGGTTTCCTCCAAACCCATGGTGGTTGGTGGATTGGTGACTAAATTGTCCCTAGGTGTGAGTGTGTATGCTGGGATACGGGAAGGCGGTTACTGAAGATGACTGATAAATGTTTTCCTAGCAGAAAGTGTGCCAAATGGAAAAGCTACAGAAGCCTTTGCTAAGCCTTTCCAAAGAACCTTCGAAAATCCATAGCTTTCTGGAAACTGGTAAACAGTCTACTTTCTGGTAAAGGTAATGAGAAAAAGTGAGTAAAATTGAGTGAATAATATTGGAGTTATACGATTGTCATATTGGTGGGCTAGCTAACAAACTGCACAGCTAGAGTTCCGTCTCCAAGTTTGACTAGGCTTACTGTATTAAAGAAAACAAAAAAGGAAAGATTATTTTGTTCACAAAGAGCCAAGAATGAGTTGGAAAGGTCATATAGGGATAAAACAGCACAGTGGGAGAATGACATTAGGGAGCTGCAGGGCTCTGGGGGAGGCAGAGGGTACAAACCAGGGAGGCCGTAAGTGGATCATTTGATTTAAGAAAGCCGCTGGGGCTGGTGGTAAAGGGGCTGTTTACTGCTCCACAGCCTTTCCACACCAGCCTCGGCTCAGAAAAATAGGCCATCTGTAGAGCGCAACAGGCTCAAGGCAGCAACCTGAGCTAAAAATTCACATCACGCACTTCCTGGTTTTTCTTTTATTTTGTGGTTATGCTAAAAAGACGTATGGATCACATATGAGAAACGTTAAAGATTTAGCTTGGTGTCAGATTTTTACTACTGATCCGAATGCCTAAAGCTGAGCGAGTTTAATTAAATTTGAGAATAAAATAATTGCACACTTCCACACAGGAACATTTCCCACTCAATCAATGCCCCCTCGGAATCGAATGAAAATATAAGAACCTGTTGGAGACAATTAAGCTTTTGAGGGCATTATATCTCTTTTAACAAGCTCGTCCATGCTAATTTGGAGTCACACAGGCACCCAAGATTTGCAGTGACAATAGAAATCAGGACTAATTTACCAGCCATGCCCATGGAGCTGCCCTGCCACTGGGGAATGAGAGGCGCAGTCATTACTTGCACAATGATTTCACGAGCCTGACACCAGCTGGGATTCTGGTCCGTGTTCTTTAAGTCCCGACAGGCCAAGGTGAAAGGCAAGACACCACAGACGATGAAGTGGGATGTGACAGGATTTTTTATGACCACAAAGCAACACCTGGTTGCCTTCGTGTCTCTTCGTGACACTGTCGCTCTCCTGAAACACATCTCACCCGGAATCAGATTGCCAGAGCTTAGAAGATGTCCGTTTTTTTTTCGCATCTCGAACTAGAATCGGTAATTTGTCTTTGTATATTTGTGTCACTAAGGAAATAAGTTACAGTCATGGTTTATAGAACAGGAGCTGCACTAAATATTGTCAGATCACCCTTAGAAACATGGCGGAGTGATTTAGATAAGCTAGATTTTAAGCAATGACAGTGGTGGGGTGGCTATGGCAGCCGTCGGATTTGATTCACTGCTTCCTGCTTCTGTAGCCCAAGGTTCTAATATGGCAAAAACCCAGGTTTGACATACTTGACAAAAAGTGTGGCTTAGATGAGTTAATTTCACATTTTTAATTTGCGTCAAATTAAAATTAGATTTACATAATGACATTACGCCCTTGAAAAATTTGGTCAAAGACCCTTATGACTTAAGTCATATTTTTTCTGAAGATATGTCAGACTCTGCTCGTCATGACATGAAAGCTATCACAGTCAGCCAACTCTGATATCAGAATGAATTTCTGATGAATTTCCCAATATCGTCACACACTCCGTAGTGTAACACACCGTTAGCATTAGACTTCCATTACTACTTCACCGCTAGACTTCTTGCTTAATGGCTTAATATGTCCCTGTATCTGTCCTTGTCCCTATTAATATTTTATGTGCATTTATATTTTATGACTGTAATGCCAGTTACAGTGAATGTGTTTGCCTTGATGTTGCAAGTGCAGTCAAGATATCAGTGATATTTTTTTAATGGAGTCAAAAGTTTGTGCTTCTTTCAAACACTTCTTTTAAGACATATAATTGAAAGCTGGGGCAGGACAGTGCTGTATCAGGTTGATGCACAACTCCAGAGTTCCTGGTTTGATCCTGAGCTCAGGTTACTGTCTGTGTGTTTCATGCATTCTCACTGTGTGGCCTAAGAGAGATAGGCCTTAGTGGTGAATAAGTCACATCCAGGGTGTATTCCTTGCAATACAGCTGCTGTATTTCATATGAATGCTAGCACACTGTAAATTCCAGACAGGGCAATATGCTAGCAACAATAATGCCCATTCTTTATTGTTATTATATTTGTATATTTGACTTTGTGGCCAAGGGTGGTGACCCATACTCGGAATTTGTGCTTTGCATTTAACCCATCCAAGTGCACACACACA
>JAKKZN010000017.1:18658090-18670655 GCA_033441825.1 Pangasius elongatus
CTCGCTTCTTTACCTCTTGGGAAATAACCCATAATAGCACTATTAATAGTAATAATAAACATAAGAAGACAATGTGAGCTGACAATGAGAAAAAAAAAATGAATGAAACAACCAAAGCCTTCTTTACTGGGGTGAAGAGACATTTTAGGCCGAGCAGGAAGCTAATGGTTTGGTTTCATGAAATATATCCTATAAGCCAGATGAGTCAGTCACACACACACACACACACACACAGCATGAATTCACAAACACACCATTCTATAACTGTGTAAAGAGTGCTCATGTTTTACTGATTTTCTTGGTTTTAACTCTTTTTCATTACACAAAGCTGTCTGCATGTTCCTCAGTTCTGCTCCACTGCATTCACAAGTCCTCATTAGGACTCGACGCCCACTTTCAGGAAGTCTGCTCACTCGTCACGATGTCACTAATGTGATGGTGAGTTGTAAAACTCTCACTATAAAACCTTCTGCATTTGTTCTACTGTTTAAATAGAAGCAGGTCACTGATGTACAACTGCTTCAGAATTACAGTATGACCCCGCTACCCTCTTATACCGTTGCGCTACTGAATGCTCGATTCTAATTAGTCAGAAGGTGTTTATTTATTTATTTTTTTAACAACAGCAGCTCTGCTATATTAGTATACACAATTTCATTCTGCTGTATACTTCATTGTCATGCTAGTATGACAATAAAGCTCTGAACTCTACTCAATGCATATCGGTATGCATCGGTATGGTGAATTTGTTTAGCAAGGAGATGTTTTTTTTTGCTATTTATGGAAGGAGTCTCCAGTGTCAGCGGCTTTGGTGTTGTCAACTTGTTGCAGTTTCTCAGTACCATGGCAAGCTGTGTCTTTTTTTAACTTCTAGAGAGAGAAAAAACAATAACTTTTGGGGGTGATAGCGTGTTAGCGTGTTAGCACCGAGGCATGCCGGGACATACAGTAAAAGTGCTATTAATTATTAGCATTTGTTGTATTATCCTAAAGCTGAGGACACAGAGCCTGGATGTGTTACTCAGATCAACTTGAGTCTGAGTGTAAAAAAAATAGACCTCAATGTTTAAAAACTTGACAATGCAGTTTTAAGTACAGTATAACTCAATTAATAGAGGACCCACCAATAATTAATCAGTATTGCTGGCTCGTGCTGTCTCTCTCACACACACACACACACACACACACACAAACCTCATCATCTGAAGTCTCCTACATCAAGGCTCATAGTCGATAAGCTTGAAAGATTAATGATGACAGCGCTGTGGAGTACCAGCTTCTCCAGAGACCCGTTATAACGATTGTCTCACTGAGCTTGGAAGCTAGCAGGCTAATAATGAGCCTCTCCATGGGGCTAGAAAGATCAAGGCTAAAAGTGACAGATTCCTGATCTTAAAACAGCCACGCGGCATCTAATTGACCTCCTCTCAGACTCCAGAGATGTCCCGCGTCGGGTCACATGATGAGAGAGTGAAAGTACAGCTATGCAGATGAAGAGATCAACACCCTGTAGCTCCAAGCTGAGATAAAGAGGAGTAGAGACAGTAAGGGCCGTATTCAGAGTTGTGTAAACATACACTGTAAGAATTTAATACGCAAACTGTGCACTTCGGGATTCAGACTTCGGACTCGGCTCGAGTGAGGAGCAGTATTAAGTCCTGAAATTTGAAATGTATGTTTTAGGCTGGAAATACACTCAAAATCTATGGAACGTCATTTCCAGGAAATATTAAATGCACAAATCAACTATCAATGAATTAATCGATAGTATTGTCCCTTGCTTTTACGTTGCCTTGTATTACAATATAAATAAGATACACGGTTTTCTTCTTCAGCCCTCATTTTCCCTGATTTTTATTTATTTATTGATTGATTTATTGATTTTAGGTTTAAAAGCAGGTGGTTGTGTTTTAAAGGTGGTGGTTTAGGACTAAAAATCTTAATCAAATCAACTTAAGCAGGTGTGCAAACCAACTCTGAATACAAGTAACTTTCCCTGAGTAAATATTGATGTAACTCTGGATTTAAGCCTCTGTCACTGAGTGCATCCCTACGGATGTTTTCACACTCAGCTCATTCAGCCTGTTTAAGTGCACTTAGTACATTTTCCCCCTCAATGTAGGCCATCTGTACAGGAAATGCTCTAAAGGTTAGGGACAGTGTGAATGGGATGCAAAGAGTTGTCTTTCACTCACTTCGTGGTCCACTTGTGGAATGAATTCCTTTCTTCTAAAGAGTGCCAAATGCGAAAACAGCCTATGTGACTAAGAAAAGATAAATCAACATAATTTGTTGTATTACAGTATATTTAAGAGCTAACGGCAGTAATAACCTGCTCGCTAGTCAGCTAATGAGCAGAGAGTACAATGGCATTAAGCAAATGGTTTCTCTAGTTATATAGAATTTAGTTTTGTTGAAAGTTAGCATCAATCACCATAGAACCATTGTTAAAGTGATAAGGGAGACTTCTGAAAATGACACTTTTCTGCTTTGTCAGATAAAGCAGCACTCAGACCAAACATGAATTTTAATTTCACCTGGTGGAAAAGTTCATTCAGTGAAGGGGAAAGGACGTGTGAAAGTTTCCTCTTTGTACCAGTTGCTTTTATTTTGACTTTTAAGATGACTTTACCTGAGTTCATTTGTTGAGCTCCGTTCTTTGACGTTAGACTTGTTACCATGGCAACAAGTCTGTAAGCTCTGACCTAATCAGGAGCCGTTTATTCAATGTAATGACATTTAGAAGCATTATGACATTATCACCATTGTTAGTCCTCGAATTAATTAAAGCATCCCGCATTGTTGCTGATTTGTGCTCCTGTCTAAAGAAAACTCGCAACTCGATCAAGCAGCTTACAGATGATTTAGAGTTTATGGGTCTCTGGAGACATGGCGTCTCATGTTTAAACACGGAGACGTGTTCATAGACATCTTAATTAGTGTTAGTATGGCGATGTGATGCACTGCGATTGCCACACACAGCATAAACGACTATCGGACAAATTTTAAATATTTGTGTGGGTCCATTCAAAATGGAGAGTTTCTTTAGATGAGTTCAAATATACCAAGCAGCCAATTGTTGATTCATTGATCATGGTTTAGAGTCCCGATATATCTTGAAAATATCAAGTTAACTCTGAGAAACTCATGGGCTTAGGTGTCCTGTTTGAAATGAACTCCTATAAGGCGTCTTGTCTTGGATTTTCAAACGATTTAAATGAAAAGTGAATGTCCCAGGTCTTCCCATCAGTTTCTTTTTTACTTCATATACGTTCGCAATGCTAAAAAAAAGTAACGTTTAATGGCTTTTCATTCATTAAATCAGTAATTATACTCTTCTTCTGTGATAAATAAGAATAAGTGGGTCATTAGCCCCTTTAAAGTGTAAAGCACTGACCAGTCCTTTTGATCTTATTATATGCTCTCAAAGCCCCTTAAACCTCTTCAGTAAATTGCAGTCATCTCCATTTGAACACTAAACACAGTTTGCTTTTGCTAGACAAAGAAGAGAAAGAAGAAAACCTCTGTGCTTAAACCTATTATTAGCATTGCTTTGAGCAGAAACATTGAGTTCATACATGTAAAGCAGATTTTCCAGAGTAGGAGGTTGTAGCTGTACGGAAGCACAAGAACATTGTTTGGATTTAATATCTCATTATTTCAAGATAGTATGTCATTATTTTAACTTCATATCCCAGTAGTATAGTAGGAACTTTAGTCATTATGGCCAATTAACATCTCATTATTCTGACTTAATAACTTGTTATTTCCAGATCTTCTACACTTAATTGACTTAATATCTCTCTCTTTTTTTTTAAGTTTAGTAAATCAATTTCTATTCAATTTCAATTTTCTTTGTATACCTCTTTGAACAATAGTCATTGTCACAAAGCAGCTTTACAGAAATTATAAATATAAATTCAGGATATACGTTTTAAACTTATAAATTTATACATGTATCTCTAATGAGCGAGCCAGAGGCGATGGTGGTGAAAGGTGGAAAAACTCCCTGAGACGATACGAGGGAGAAAACTTGAGAGGAAGCAGACTCAAAAGGAAACCCATCCTCATCTGGGTGATAACAGATAGTGCGATTATAAATAAATCCCTGCTATAACTGTGTACTTCTTCTTCTTCTTCTTTCAGCTTTTCCCTTCAGGGGTCTCCACAGCGAATCATCACTCTCCACCTATCCCTATCTTCTGCATCCTCAACACTTGCACCCACTAGCTTCATCTCCTCATTTATTCTATAACTGTGTACTACATAGTCAAAAAGTGCAACCGTGCAAACAGGAAATTCATTGTAGTTTTCATATGAACTCTATTTTGTTGAAGTTATCAGCTGTTCACTGATGGAGTACAAAACTGTCCATGGCAAATCGCCGTCCTAAAGCCCTCATAGCGATTGTACTCTTAAGCCATTTATTGAATATTCATTTATAGTAATAATAATAATTCTTATTCCATATGCTGTTTACCAGATAGTCAGTAAGACGAACCTTCCTACAGTGGAATTCAGTTGACACTAATTCAGTTGATGTCTAATGCGTTCAGATCAAACTCCTGACTCTAAAACACTTAAATCGGCAGACTTCCACAACGGTCATAGCATTCAATTAGAGTATTTGGTTTAAACTCTGAAACTGTTCAATCTCTCAGAAGCAAGAATAAAAATCACGTTTAAAAACGCTTAACTCCTATAAAGAAAGTGTGTTATAGGCAAATAACTGAAATTTTAGCAATCACGTTCAGCATTTTCTACCACCCCAGGCACCACACAGCTCTAAACGCACCACTGTACACGTGCTATGGATCACCATTCATGTGCTAATGCTCCATTTATAATACCTGTAGTGATATTCAACTTTAGCATTAGCAGTTCTTTTTCATACAATTTTTCTTTTTATTTGTAGATACAATACAAGGGTGTTGTTAGCAATGTACTCATTTTATTCTAGCATATTTCTTAGTCACCAACTAATTTGGGGCCACACACACACACACACAAGCTTGGAGAGTAGTGTGAATATTTCAGAAATGCAATTTTCTCAGTCTGTAAGTGAATGCCATGGCTTTGAAAATTTCAAGCGTATTTGAATTTTCTCAATGATGAATCACACGGTGTGAAACCCTCTCTGACAAGAACAGTGCTGAGAAACAGCTAATGAGAGCCCGAAAGGAAATCACATTCATCTGCTTTCACGCGCAGCAGATCCCTGAATCCAGTTTATCATCCATCTGTATTTATGTAGGAGAGGGAGGACCAAATGTAAGCACAATAATAATGCTTAGTAATAATACTGAAATGATCATTAGGAACAGCAAAGTAAAACAAATATGCCATGATACTTGATTTTGCGAAGTACAACAATAGCTACTTTTTTTGCACCGTACCTTCAGTTCTCTTTGCCGAACAGACGATCCTCAATGCCTACATCTCTGTAACCAGTCCTTTCTCTGTTGTTTGTTTTTTTTTTTTCCTCAGTTCCATACAAAATAGTGGCAAAGTCACATGATAAACAGCTCTCGCATTTATCTTCATGAGAAGGTGGGATGCTTGTCTATGAGTGCTGCGATCGAAAAACTAAACACAAGAGACTAAAGTCATTAAGTGTGAGCAATTCAGCGATTCTGAGATTTTGAAAGTCATTTTGTGTACATTTAGCACAGAAAAAGAAAAAGGGATCCTTAAATGTCACATATCCCCCCTCTCGGCATGTGTCACGGCTCGCAGCTTGAACAGTGTTGCTCAGACTCTTATTTTGACATTGCTTTGCCTTTTCACTTCCTAAACGTGTCTCCACCCTTGTTTTGGCATTTGCATGCTTTCTGATTGTGTCCATCTGTTTTGTGTTAGCTTCTGATTAGCGTGTTACTAATCAAGGCTGAGCCATTGATTCCCTTCTTTCCCCCCGATTTTGGTTCTAGCTCCATGTACTTCCTGGTCCCTTGCTAGTGAGCCTTGTTTATGGTTATGGATTGTCTCTGTTTGTTTCTGCCTGCCTGTGTTCTGACACCTGCTACGGACTGGGAGTATAGTATTCTTGGCTTGCCCTTTTCTCAATGAGAGAAGTTTCGTGTTTAAAGGTTTCCCCAGAGAGACCTTACAGAACCCTAGTGGGCTCTAGACAGAAGGTAGATGAAGTGGAACATCAGAGTGCTCCAGTTTTTCAACATGGCCGACTCTGAATGAGAACGCTGCTACGCTATGGCACAAATCAGGAGAAGAGCGCTAAGCGCTAAGTTTTTGTTATTTATGGAAGTTGTTTACTTATGTATCATCTTCCTTTTAGTGCTTTTTATTTGAGATGTTATTTCTCTATAAACATTTAAGTACTATATAGGCAAGTATATAGTATATAGTATATGGCACTAAAAATATATACTCTTAAATATACACACATTTGATTTAGTACAGTTTTTACGCCAGATGCCCTTCCTGACGCAAACCTTCCCAATTTTATCCGGGCTTGGTTGTCATGTCCAAGCCCAGTGGCCGGGGTTAGTTCCCTGGCCTAACCACTAATCCTCCAGGGAAGCATAAGAATTCATTAGATAATTAAATTTAATTCTGACTGCCTGTTGGAGCAAACATTTTTTCTTACCCCCCCCCATGAACACGTGAAGTGAAGACTACAGAAAAGACTACTGAAAAGCGGGTCTTTAAACCTGCTGAACTGCAGCCATGCTAAAAATGATTTCGACGTGTTAATTGGTGTGGTATTACTGTAACATGCTTATCTTTTTTGACATGTCATTAACAATTTGTTATCATTAGCACATTTCCACATTTCCCGAGACCAGGCTGAGAAATCACTCTCCATCTTACTGCTTCCTCACCTTCTGTCCATTGTTTCTATTCCTAACTGCCTTGTTTTTTTGACTGTGACTCCACCCACACACACACACACACACACACATACACAAAAGAAACACATTTTCCAAAACGAGGTTCGTGGACCCCCTACATACTCTCCTTCTCTCTCTGCCACACACACGCTCTGTCATGCACACACACACACACACACACACACATGCGCTGTGCTGCTATTGGACATTCCAGGCACGTGTACCTCCGCACAATGTAAATTATTCAGCTGGGCTTGCTTGAGGCAGCCAGTGGCTCATAAATCGAGATGGTCTTTGGTTGTCTGAGAGAGGTGGCTTTGGTTAAAGGAAACTAAACATCTATACCCCTGCAACTCCAAAGTCACCTAAAAAAAAGAGATTTCAAGAGGAAAAAACGACTGGCCCTAATTTTCAGACGGATTGTGGCTCAGGTATTGAGAGCCAAGGCCTGCCCAGCGTACTGCTGGAGCGTGGCGTTCTTGGCTCGGCTTCAGAGGTTAACCGATGAATGCAAACCAACCCAAAGCTTTCCTAAATGCGTTTAATTATGTATAACCAGCAGACTGGAACGGTGCTACCTGACTCAATGCCTCTGGACCTTAAGCTATGAAATGAGACCTCCAGTCAAGTAGCGTTTTTATATTCTTCGCACTATTTCCGGTGAAGTCAGGTGAATCAGACCTGTGAGAAGAGATGCCTCATAGAGAAGCTTGTAAGAAAATATTTATTCGATGCACTGGATGATGCCAGCTTGGCAGAGTGCCACTGGATTATTGGTTCATGCGCTGGTTCAGCATTTAGATATGATTCATCTCCCAAAGGAGGTAGGTATATAATAATTAAGGAAGGGTGCTCTGATGAAGTGGAGTTCCTGTTACCAACCTGATGGTAAATATTTTCCCCTATCAGCACGTCCTGAAGTGTTGTACTGCTCTAACACCATTGCAATTTGCAATTACAATTTTCTAAATGGAGATTATGTAGAAAAATGATACACTTTTCTGACACATATTTGCAATAAACAATGTCAAATTTTAAAAATAAATCATTCATTTGAAGCTTAATTTGAACCCTTGTAAAAAAAATAATAATAATTTGTCTTCTAATGCCTTTTCACAGTTTGAGTGTATTTGCATCATCCAAGTTTCCACCATGTTTTATGGTGAAATATTGTGGTTGCATCAAACTGCCAGACAGTGCCTCTAGTCTTAATACTGCTCTTCACTGGAGATATCACTCAAGAAATATGGGATTAAGTTCAAGATCCGAACTGTGCATAACTGAGACATGTGTGTGCTTTAGGCACAAGTGGCTCATAAGTCTGTAGCTGCGCCTGAGGTTTGAATATTGATGTGTGTGTGTATAACTCAACTCAGAATACTCTAAACTCGCAACATTATCCCTGTCCTGAGGCCTCCAAGCCTCCGTTCCCATCTATACAGCATAATCCAACCAGAATCATACTTCTGCCACCCTGAGACCTACAAGCTCCTGTGTTATCTTTAGTGATGACTGTAACCAGTGTACAGTGTACAGTAATATGAATAATATATGAACCATATATGGACAATATTATAGGCACCCTTCACTAATACTTAGTTGCACAACCCTTGGCAAGGATAACAGCCTCCAAAAGTTTCTTGTAACCATCTATAAGCTTCTTGTACTTTTCCGTTTGGCAGTTTCTCCCACTCCTTAATTGTGGTTTATTCTAAATCTTGGTTTGCAGGGTTTCTTTTCAATTGGTTTTCAATTGCTGGCCAGTTTAACACAGTCTATTTTCTCCCTTTTCACCAGTCATTCGTACTTTTGGATGTGTGTTTAGGGTCATTGTCCTGCTGGAGGACGCGTGATCTCTGACACAGATCTAGTTTTTTTTTTTTTACACTGAGTTGCACATTTTGCTCTAAATATGCCCTGGTAGTCCTCTGAATTCATGATTGCTTCAATACATCCAGTACTTCTTCTTCTTTCGGCTTTTCCCTTCAGNTCCATATACCTCCTCTTTGGCCTTCCTCTTCGCCTCCTGCCTGGCAGCTCCATGTCCAACATTCTCCTACCAATATCCTCACTCTCCCTCCTCTGAACATGTCCAAACCATCTTAATCTGGCCTCCCTAACTTTGTCCCCCAAATACATCCAGTACTAGAGGCAGCAAAGGAGCCCAACAACATTATTTAACTGTAGGTAGGGGGTTCTTTTCTCTATAGGCTTCAGTCTGTCACCTATAAAGAAATCAAATAAGCAAAAAAACTCTTTTTTTCAAAACGGCGTTCCATACAAACTAGAATTATCTGACTGAAGAATGATCCATGATTCACAAAGCCAGGATCAGCTCCACCTGCCGAGTCTTGAGTCTTCCCAAGATTAATACCTCCTGAGCTCTGTTTTTGAAAATGTTTCCTTTCTCTTAGCTTGCCCACTGGGTGTTAAAGGGCTGATGCCTGTGAAGCTGCTTTTGTAAAGCCGTATGAAAGCTACGCTGTATAAATATAAGAGCTTCTTTGTAGATTTTAGATAACTGTCGATGTTACATTCATAACCTCCATTACACCAGTCACAACTGGATATCTTTCGATTTCAACACCATCAAAATGGACAGTACTTTCTTCATTTGTTACTCTTAAAGCACCAGGCTGTTTGCATTAGGCCATTTTTCTTGTGCTGCTATCTGAATTTTCAGCAGTACATGCTGTGACAGTGAAGATGATAACGGGCCTCATTTATCAATCTTTTATTAAAGTTGTGTATAAAAGCTTTTGTATTCCAAAAACCAAAGTCAAAGTTTCTACCAGATTTACCAAAGTTTTCTCACACCGTCAGGATTCAAACCCTCAACCCTGCAGGTACTAGGCAAGCGTGTGAACCACTAAGCCACCATGACCACCCACCCACCCACTGAAAGTACGCTGGATCTTCCAGTAACACTGGTCAGCCATTGCAGCGTGTCAGCTACCATAGAGAGAGAGAGACTAACCTTGGTGGGGTGCCATTACTTCTTTTGTCCTCATTGAATGCTTAGTCTTATTTGTTTACATTTATACGTTTGTTCAACCAATGAAACAGATAAGTTTGATTTTCCAATAGAAACAAGTTAGCTGTTCGCTGATGATGCTGAGCAGGAACTCAACTGAACTGCGCTGATTGAACCTCCGAAGCATTCAAATCTCTGTGCTGAACCGAAACCATTCAGAAAGTGTTTCGTGATTTCCACCATTATTCCGTTCTGAAAAGAAGCAATTCCTTCAATGCGGTGCACAGAGGGCCACGATATTCCATTCATCATGCTGTACGTATTGCTCTCTTACATTAAAGCCTTCACCATTCATTTTAACTATTTGAACTCTTTGATAAACATAACTTTGGGTATTTCTGCACTTAGTTTTCTAACTCAGAAACTGTTTATCACACAGATACAGTATACATTATTAGAAACAGAAGTAGCTGAAATCTGGGTTTGAAAATATTTAAATGTTCAGCACTGTGTCCAAAACACACTCCTTACACTAGACACTACTATGACTGATTTTGCATGTGTGTGTGTGTGTGTGTGTGTGTGTGCTCTTGTGGCTGATTTAAACACAGATCCCCACAGCCACGCTCCAACATCTAGTGGAAAGCCTTCGCAGAAGAGTGGAGCTTATTATAACAGTGAAGAAGAAATGAATCTGGAATGAGATGTTCAACAAGCACATACAGTATGGGTGTGATCGTCGGGGCGCACAAACTTTTGCTATATTGTGAATTTACAAACGGGACGAATTATTTTGTTGTTTTTTGCTTTTTTTGTTTTGTTTTTTTGTCTTTGTTTCTTTTTTTTTATAAATTTGAGTGATAAGTCAAATAAGTCATAAATAGAAACAATTTTTAGTGGACTTTCAAAATCTGATCTTGAAATTGGGAATCTGGGGAGTTAAGGCTTCAACATCTACGATGATGGCTGTAAGACAAGAATTACTACAATCAGAGACACTGAGAGAAAACTACACACACACACACACACACACACACACACACACACACACACACACACGCACACAAAGAAAACTAATGAGGTGGACACATAGAGACCAAAAGAGAACATTAGCAGACATTAGACACTGATTCATGTGTATTGATACGTGTGTGTGTGTGTGTGTGTGTGTGTGTGTGTGTGTGTGTGTGTGTGTGTGTGTGTGTGTGTGTGGATGGATGGATGNGTGTGTGTGTGTGTGTGTGTGTGTGTGTGTGTGTGTGTGTGTGTGTGTGTGTGTGTGTGTGTGTGTGTGTGGGGATGGATGGATGCGCTCTGCAGGGCAGCCAGCATGTTTGGTGAGGCAGTTTGCTGTCTAATTACACACTGCAGGAGTCACCTTCCTCCAGCCCTGTACACGAATACGCACACACACACACACACACACACAACCTCAGATAAGAGCACACAAGCTTCAAGGGTTGAGCTCCACTCCCACAAGCAGATGTTTCACACAACGCTGCTCTTTGCCTACACTGATTCGGCTTTGTCGTGATGCTGAATGGCCGTGATGGTTCGCAGAAAAGGGATACACGCTATGAGAGTGAAGCGTGCCATGTGCAAAAACTAAACGTACATACATGTATCTGTTTACGTAACCCCAGTGCCCGAGTGAAAGGCTCTAAATTTCCATTTACATTCACCTTTATTCATCTGGCACAAGCTTTTATCCAAAGCTTCATACGAAATCAGCCAGATCTGAATCGGAGCACAGAGCTGAGCGGTTCAGGGTCACGATCCTCGCTCTCTGATAGTCCTGGGATTTGAACTCGCAATCCTGCAGCCACTTGGCGCTTTAACATGCTGCCCTTTACCTAAAACCTGGAGTGAGTCATGTCATACATCAATAGTTGAAGCAGAAATGAAAACAAATAAGTCAAATCTACAGCCATGTGTTTTTTTTTATTAATTTTTTTTTATTAATTATGGATGCCATCATTACTATTTAAAAGAGTTGAAAGAATATTTCATGACCGGCTCCCTCTTTTCATTCCCATTGTGATTACTTATTGATGACAGCGATGCACGAAAATTTGATTAAATCTCAAAAAAAAAAAGAGAGAGAGAGAGAGAGAGAGAGAGAGAGAGAGAGAGTCATTTTGCCATCATGGAATTATTGCTAGTTGTGAAGTGGTAAGCCTAGCAGCAGTTAAACAGAATTAGCATGGGAATTAATCCTCTGCTGTAATATAGCTAATAATTATTGGTTGTGCTATTAGATGCCAAAATTGAAATTTGTATGTTTAAAAGATGTGGAGGTGTAGCCCTGCTAGCACATTTCTACAAGCCGCAGCTGTCAATAAGTTGTTTTATCTTCTACGACACTACGACAGGTAATGCCACTGAAATCCATTTTTAAACATTTTAAATATTATATATATATATATATATATATATATATAATGTGTGTGTGTGTGCGTGTGTGTGTGTGTGTGTGTGTGTGTGAAAAAATTAGGACACCCCATACCCCATTAAATATTCAGTTCTTTATTAAGAAACGTCAACATGTCAATTTCTGATCTTGTTCTAATTTGCACCTGTAGATGAAAGTGATGTAATTACATGTAAACTACAAAAAAATCACTTTGTTAATCACTTATTAAACAAAAGAAATCAACAAGAATTAGTGAAGTGAAGTGATTTGTGGCCAAGTGTGGTGACCCATACTCGGAATTTGTGCTCTGCATTTAACCCATCCAAG
>JAKKZN010000017.1:18677027-18687713 GCA_033441825.1 Pangasius elongatus
ACCTTCAGGTTCACCGACTCTCAGACCAATCAAAATTCATTAAATATGTAGCTGTTGAAGTAAAACCATACTACTGGTTCATTGTGCTTGGCAACTCAACCGGCAGGTAGACGTCCATAACTCCTAATCTAAAGAGTGAATTCGGGAAAAAAAAAAAAAAAACAACTAGGAAATTCTGTTGAATGTGATCCAATTAGTAACAATTAACACACACACACACACACACACACACACACACAAAAACATTTTTTGTGCAAGTATTTCACTGTGTGCCTGTTAACGTGTACCTAAGTGGACTTGGCATGGTGGCACAGTAGGTAGCGTTGTATCTTGATCCTGAGCTCAGGCTAATGTCTGTATGCAGTTTTGCATGTTCTTGGGGTTTTTTTCTGGGTTCTCTGGTTTCCTCCTACCTCCTAAAAACATGCCAGCAGGTGGATTGGTAGCTCTAAAGTTCTCCGTGTGTGTGAATGTGCATCCTGTGTTGGATTGGCGTCATATCCAGGATGCATTCCTGCATCACATTCAGTGTTCCCAGGATAGACTCCAGATCCTCCAGGATGACCCTGACCAGGATAAAGTAGTTTCTGAAGATAAATGAATATATGCAGGTATTCCTAGGTAAAAGATACATACTAATGGTACATGACATGTTCTCTTGAGTCCAAGACCCCAGCAACATGGAACAGTAGCCTTGTTTTCTGAGAATGCATCCTGGTAACTAGCTGAGAGCTTAAAATTGTTTCTTAAAATCCACCCTCATGGATATAATTATTGTTTTAAGGCTTACAGAATTGGCAGTGGCTTTCAGTGGAGCTTGCTGTATATCATGTCCTTAACGGTTGGCCAGAAGAGGGCATTCAGATTCTGTCTGACAAAGTTACCGGAGCCGCATCTGCATTTCTGCCCGTTCACCGCGCGCGGGAGAAGAGGAGAAACAGTCGCGCGGAGGAGGAAATCCTTTCCTTTAACACCCCAAAGTCGTTTTGTTTCCGAGTGGATCATAATCCCTGTTTAAAAAAAAAATGTCCGTGAGAAAATTTGGGGGGGATTTCCTTTAAAAAAATATTAACAACTGAAAGAAATCGGCGGTGTCGCTCGTGCTGCCGGTGGAGCCGTTGTTTTGCGTCGCTTGCGCAATGTGCCACGACGCTCGCGCGCGGATTGATGCCGGAACGTTTTGGAATTTAGCTTAAAGTTTTTGCTGGTGAGAGAAAAAAAAAATAAGACTGATGTGGAGTGGATGTGGAGTCTTTTGCGTCTTTGGATAAATGGAGTGTGTTTTTAATTTTTTCTTTTTTTTTTTTTCTTTTTTTTTTCTGTCTTCGCGCGGACCTTGACGGAGACTCGGTATATTTAATGTGACGTTTTGTCGGAGCCGTTCTACGACATGCTGCATGGTCACGACGGGGGAACCGACACACGCGGATACCGGATATCTTCGACGCGCTCGTGCTGCGGCGGAGCTCTGATTGCGTCGCGGAACCGGCGGTGGCTGCTGCGCGCGACGGCTCCGGTTTGCGGGCTCGGGAAGACGCGTGCCATGCGGATGATTCGGGAAGCAGGACGCATATGAAAAACCCCTACCGACTGTCGACACCGATGAGTAAGTTTGCTCTTAAACGCAAAGCAGTTTGAGTTGCATGCGCTTTTTTTTTTTTTATCTCTTGTTTTGTGTCAGCCAGCACGCGGGGCTGCTCGTGATGTCTGTCGGTTTTGTCAAACCGAATTTCGTGGATGCTCCGTTATGTGGCCTCGTTCCTTGCAGATAGTTTAGGGTTTCACCTTGCAAAGCCAAAATCTGCGAAAACACACCAAGTCGGGTGTCAAGCGCATTTCTTGGGGTTTGCAGAGGGTTAGAGGATTTCTCGCGCTCAGATCTTGGAATTATGGAAGCGGGACAACCTGACGGAGCGCGAGCGCGCATGATGGACCGACTGGGATGTTTGATTCTGCTAAAAAATGTCAAGACGAGACGAGATCAACATGTACCGGGTGTGTAGCGCTTTCATTTTTCCGCGTCAGCCGCGCAGACTTGGGTCTTTTCTTAATTTGATACTCGGTGCGCCCGTGGGTGTAGGTGGACTGTGAGTCTCTTTGTGTGTGTGTGTGTGTGTGTGTGTTGTGCGTTAGAGACTGTGGTGTATGCGTGCGCCTGTGCGCGCGAGAACGCGTGCGCGCTCGCGCGTGTGTCTGTGTGGGTGGATGAGTGTCTGAGAGTGTGCGATGAAGGCGTTAAGAGCTTTAAACGCAACATTTCTTTCCCATGAGGCAGTTCGTTATGCACTCGTTTCTGTCTTAAATTCAAGCGTTAATTCCTCTTCTTTTTTTTCTTTCTTTTTTGCATCTGATTTCTTGATCTCTGCATCTCGGGTATCTTTATTCGCATTTAAAAGCTCAGTGTACGCACATAACCTGATGTAGGAAGATGCAGAAACGTGTTGCGCGGAAATCAGTGTGTGAGCGTTGGTGCTCGAGCGTGTGCGGGATGCCAAGTCAACACTGAGGAGCTTATTGTGCAACATGTGCAGCGAAATTCAGCTAGTTGCTGCTGATGTTGAAGAGCTTGATTGTGCCCCTCTTCAGTCCTCTGTGATATCCATTCCAGTGCATTATTGGCGTGTGATGATCATCAGTCCTATGATTTATAGTGATAATATTCAAAATGACAAAGATTCTAGTCATCACAACTCCAGTAATCCTTTCAGAAAGCTGCATAAAGCTGTCTTAAGATGGCTGGTTTCAAGGCAGCTTCAAATGCATCCTTCATGCTGAAGCGTTCCTGTAATTCTGCTCATTAAACTTTCTAGAAAAGGGAAAAAAAAACAGACATGCCAGAAAAACTTTTATCTATCTATCTATCTATCTATCTATCTATCTATCTATCTATCTATCTATCTATTTAGATATTTATCATTTATTTTTATTTATTTCACTATGGTTTCATTGTTTTATTTCCAAATCGTGGCATGCCAGTGTAACAAGTTCAACATATTTCATTATAAATATAATACTGGCACATGCCTAATGTCTATTCATTAAATGTAAATGGAAGGCCTTTATCACCCCAATTAAAATTAGCATTATGATTATGAAGCCTGTTTCTTATCTTATAACACTTTTATATAGACTGGCAAATACATTATTCATGCCGAAATACTTCATAACATGTGCTGAATGGATACAGATATAAACAGGAAATATATCCATATATCTAGTTGAGACCAATGGTATGCATTGCTGCTGGGATCCTGTGGAATGCAACGAAATACTTGCACTATTGGGAGGTTTTTACTTTGTTAGTGCGAGTGAGCGGTCGGAGATGAAGCTGGCACCACAAACAAAAACTAAAAACTAAAAAAATAATACAGTCCCATGCACATCTTTAGCTGAAACCAATTATGAACTGGAGTGATGTACACGAGGGTGAGGATCAGCCAGAGCCAGAATTCACAAACCTTCCAGTTTAAGCCACACCCATTTCTGATTTAAATCTGAACACAGATACAGGTACAGATATTGGAGTATTAATCAGATACAGTTACAATTACAAGATAGTGGCATTGTGTTATACCCCTGCTGTACACATTGTGTATGAGCTGGGTCAAGATTTGCCATTGAACTAATTTAGTTGATTAGATTGAATACCATTACTGTGTCACAGGGGGCAGTATACAAGAGTACATTCTCTTTCAGTCACTCGAATCACTGATATGGCATACATGACTGCAGACATTATGCCTGGGAATAATCAGATTTTTCGCTAGACATACACCCAGTACAAGGCTAATTGCATAATGAAGCACAGTGCCACCAGGATGTGGTGATCCATCCATTCCATCCATTTTCACCTATCCACATTATAAATTAATTGATATAATAAACTGATAGCAGCTGAGGCCATGGATTAATGTTTTAGCTTAATTCAATTTACTGGGTCCAAGACTAACTCTCAGACCCATTCATGATTCTAGAAATCGGATAGATATCTACTATCTACTAATACAAGTGCAATACTATTATACTGAGGTGAGAACAAAAAGTGTGTGCTGCTTAAGGATCCGAGCTTGTAAACAAGTGTTGAATCAGTTTTAATACTCAATTTATGCCTTATCTTATGTGAGAACAGGATCTAAATGTCTCTTCTGTGTATGATAGCAATTCAGTTGCACAAAGGCTGAAAGCATGGCAACAGAAGGTCCAGGCAAATGTAACTGATTTGGTTGGCTGCCAGTCATTTTAGAAGTAATTGTGGTCTAATAGAGTGGCTCTGGCATGTCTTAAAAACCCTCTTCCTTCATGCTGCTGTGCGGTAAAATCCAGTTGTATTGTATCGACTGTTTTTTTCTCATACAGCGTTTGCCATTATTACAGATGAAAAATGAACAAAATAATCTTTCCAAGACTAATTCAAGCAACCAGGATTGTTAATCAGATCCCGTGTGTGTCCAGTAAATGAATATTTTGGTTCTAAGATGGAAAATTAACATCAGTCCAAGAGAAGGATAAAGGCTTAACTTCTTTTTCTTTAACTCTGCTTTCTTTCAGGCTCTGCCATGCGACGGCGATGGTTTGTGGTGCTGCTGGTGCAGGCATGGCTCTCTGCAAGTTTTTCTAATGGTGAGCGGCCATGCCCACGGAGCTGCCGCTGTGATGGCAAGATTGTTTATTGCGAGTCCAGTGCATTCCGCGACGTGCCAAAAAACCTGTCTGGTGGCTGTCAGGGCTTGTCTCTGCGCTACAACAGCTTGGCAAGCTTGCGTGCTGGCCAGTTTGTTGGCCTCAACCAGCTCATTTGGCTCTATCTTGACCACAACTACATTGCAACCGTGGACGCTCGTGCCTTTCAAGGAATAAGGAGGCTCAAAGAGCTAATCCTGAGCTCCAACAAAATCACGCTCTTGCATAATACCACATTCCACCTGGTACCAAATCTGAGGAACCTTGACCTGTCCTACAACAAACTGCAGGCTCTGCAGCCAGGTCAGTTCCAAGGACTGCGCAAACTCATCAGTTTGCACATGCGCTCCAACTCCTTGAAGAATCTACCATCTCGCCTCTTCCAGGATTGCCGCAATCTTGAATTCCTCGACCTTGGCTATAATCGTCTGCGCAGCATCACACGTAATGCGATGTCAGGTCTTGTGAAGCTGACGGAACTCCATCTCGAGCATAATCAGTTCTCCAAAATCAACTTTTCCAACTTCCCCCGGCTTTATAACCTGCGCGCTCTTTACCTGCAGTGGAATCGCATCCGGACCATGAGCGAGGGACTTACATGGACCTGGAGTTCTCTACAGAAGTTGGACCTTTCAGGGAATGACCTACAGGAGCTGGAGCCAGAGGTCTACAAATGTATGCCGAACTTGCAGACACTTAATGTGGATTCCAACAAGCTGGTTAACGTCTCTCAGGAAGTTGTATCGGCTTGGATATCCCTGAGCATGATCAGCCTAGCTGGAAACATGTGGGACTGTGGACCTGCCGTCTGCCCCCTGGTAGCTTGGCTGAAAAACTTTCAAGGGAACAAGGAGACTCCCATGATTTGTGCCTCGCCCAAAGAGGCTCAAGGCGAGAAAGTCTTGGATGCTGTGGAGGCAAGTGGTGCGTGCAAGGTCAGTCATGTTACTCCCTCATTCGCTAGTTCTACAACTACCCTTTCTGGTGCCCCTGCTCTGAATGCAGCCCTTCCCTTTGCGCCCACACTTCATTCTGGAGGTAGCAGAAGGGGCCAGGGCACATCCTTGCAACATCCCACTCCTTCAAGACCACCACAATCTGATGTCTCTCAACCCGAGCAAGATTTTGAGCCAGTGTCCTTCCACAAGATAGTGGCAGGGAGCGTTGCACTATTTTTATCCGTTGCAATGATTCTCCTTGTGATTTACGTGTCATGGAAGCGCTATCCGAGCAGTGTCAAGCAGCTGCAGGAAAACACTTCAGCTGCCCGCAAACGTCGGAAAAAGTCTAGGGAGACTGAACGTACGCTCAGCACCCCCTTGCAGGAGTATTATGTGGACTACAAACCTTCAAGCTCCGAGGCCACGGATGTTCTGGTCAATGGAACAGGGCCATGCACATACTCCATATCCGGTTCCAGAGAATGTGAGGTATGACTCTACACTTCTTGCTACTTCTGTAACCAAAACTTTTCCACTGTTTGGCAATGAAAAAAAGAGCTCAGTGTAAATTGCTTTTAGAAAAATGGTGCTGTGATTTTGGTTTTGTCATTTTGTCGATTCCATGTTGGCGGCTAGAAATATTTATAAGAGTAGAATGTCAAATACATTTAAGGCTACTTGGCGCAGACTGTTTTTCATTGATTTCTGGCAAATGTGTGCGTTTTGATTTCAGTATGCTAAAGAATGTGATTTGTTGTATTTGTTCAGAGTCATTTTGAAAAATACTGCTGTATTTGCAATAAATATATGCTGTCACATCAGCAAATATGGTCAAATACACTGTTCACCTGTACAAATTTACTATGTAAACCATTTTTTTTAAATGTTGTGAGCTATGACAGACTTTGTACTTGTGCTGAAAAACACAAAATGTAGTCAATACAATGTCCACAGTGAGTTAAATAGTGGCGTATCACTGATACTAGAAAACGACTAGTTTGGGTTATCATACATTTAGTGAAGGAATGTGATAAATGAATTTGACAACATATCTTTTACAGCCAGCATTACACTGTACAATTTTTTAGCCATATTTTTTCTGTCCCAGACAAAATTGTGACCAAGGACAGCCGATGACAAAGTTCAGAAATATTTTATCAAAATCTCAGAGTGTGAACGCTGCTACGACTTTTGTCTAAAAGCCACCAATAGGATGTCTAACAGGACAGCTACAAATGCAGTAGTGGTAATGACGTAACCTAAATTCAATGCGCTGATTGACAGAAAATCGCTGGCTGATGTAAACAGAACAAAGGCATTAAAAAAAAAAATCACAGATCTATCGTTAGATGCTCTTCATCGTATAATCTGACATGGAGAACAATCTGTTATTGCAGTCTGTTAAAGAATTTGGCCAGTATTTTTTTTAGGTTCTCATACAGTGTGACAATCTTAAAAGACTGCTGAAAAAGCGCAATCTAAAATATGAGCCTAGGTCCATTTGCCCCAGTGTTATTAATTACTGAAATAAATAATTCAGGTATCATCTAACCCTCTACAACTAGTCATGTATATGGATTTCGAACACTCTTTCTGTATATGCTTCAGTGACTGCTGGGTCTTCTTGCACGTTTGATCTGTTCTTAATAAGGGTTTTAGATTGCTAGTGTTGCAGTTGCATTTCCAGAAAGGACAGTGCTTTCCTGTCTTTTTTTTTTTTACACTAACAAGCTTCCTCAAGCGACATGAGCCTTCTGATGATGTCTATAACAAGATCGTCCTGCCCTCGCGTTTTCAGCAGCTTTTTAGCTGTTGCTGTTTCATCCATGCGCCAAAAAGATGTCTCAGATCCAGACCTTTCAATTTTTGTTGGAATCCTTTTTTTTAATAAGCAGTTTCTTTGTAAATATTCTGTAAAGAATATTTCTAAAAAAAGTCCACATTTTAAAGATCCTAAAGACAATACAACACTTTAAATATGGAAATGAGTGTTTTTTTTGTTTTGTTTTTGTCTGTACGTGTTTCCGAGACACCCCTTCATGGTTATATTTACGGTGATGGCATATTTTTGTATTCAGCTGCACTAGCAGTGACTCCTCCCTCCCTCTGGGTCTTGGAAACCTGTCAGCTCCTTGCAGGGATGTTAGCATTAGCCGTAGCCAATCCTTCTGGCAATGCCATGACAGAGATGCTTGGACACAAGAGTTGGTCTTGAACCTGAATGGTGCAGGGGGATAAGATGATAGACTGATAGACACGATGAGAGATCGGTAAACAGGTGAGGGAAATGGACTGCCAGAAAGGGGAAGATGGTCAAGGCCACAGAGAGCGCACAGCCATACAGAATGGCTTCTGGACAAACTCCTGTCTTATTCTCTAAACAAAACAAAAAAAAAAACGGTTTTCTCTTCATAGGGCTCAGCAGTGTGTGGTAGACTCCCACAGATTAGGCTCATTTGCTTTGAGACTGATTCATCGAGACATTCTTCATAGCAGGTTTCCACATCTTATTTGTGTTTCATCTTGGAGCAGCCTCAGGGCATTCATCTAGCAAGTTAGCTACATAAATGAGCTACATGAGATGTGAGGTTCAATTAGGTTATCTAGTTCATTTTAACCACAGAATGATACCATAAGGACACTCGAAATCAGACAAATAATGCAATAAGTAAATCGCTTACATTTACAAAACATGCTCCTTGCTTTGAGGTGAAAGTTTGGGCCACCATTTTTTTCAAAACATTCATGGAATTTTGTTATGGTAAATGCAGTTATGGAATTGTCTACATAAAGAATGATACATGCAATGATACCATATATTTTGGCCAAGGTATGTCAGAGGGCATCTGCTTACCTACAATGCTCTCCAGAATTACCAGCAACCTGCACGAATCAGGTAAAAGACAGGATTAAGTACTATTAAGTGCCATAAGAAGAAAGGTTTTGCATGTCTGAAACTATAGGAAACTGCACACCTGAGCACATTGCAATTGGCATCGTGTGTTGTGGTCAGATGAAACTGTTTGGTCATGCACACCATCAGCATCAGTGAAAGGAGGAAAAGGGAAAGAACCTGATAGCCACCGTAATATATGGCAGTGGATCAGTGATACTTTGGAGTTGGTGGTTCAGGAGGTCTTATGAAGATTGATGTACCGGGACATTTCAGCCCAAAACTTGGTTGCATCTGCCACCATGTTCAGACTTGGCCATAGATAGATCTTTCATCAAGATACTGAGCCAATCGATTCAAAAACAGTTAAAGAAAAACAAAATCAGAGTTTTGCAATGATTTCAACCTGACTGAAAAGCTGAAAATATACTTGCATGACCAAGATCCCTCTAAGAGGATCAAACATTTATTACAAGAGTCATGTTCATTCAATCTTCTTCTTCTTCTTCTTCTTCTCATTATTATTATTATTATTACTACTAAACAATGTATTTTTTGTACTCAGTTACTGAATGTGCTTTTTTTTTCTATCTATTAATTTTTGCTCAATGTCATAAAGGTGCCAATAATTCTGAAGGACGCTGTATCCTTTCAAATATAAATATGATTACATGGATAGATGCTCACTGTCGTTTATTCCATGTTATCGCAGCAGCATGAAATTAGTCTTGCTAGATGCTTAGATTAAACCTAATCAGCCAATTGCTTAATCATGAATAGGTCAGAATATAATGAGGGACATTTTCTGTGCTTCCATTTCCATTTTGTCTCTAAGTGTGAATTGTTTACTGCATCCCTTCACCATCCTCTCCGTGGTGCAGCAGAGTGGAAGTCACCCGGTGATTGATGAGTCCCGTTCTCTCTGCTGAGATTCGGTATTCTGCTCACACACCTGACTTGCGGGTCTTTTCACATCACACTAACAAGCTAGATTCAAACATACGTTTCGCTTGCTTTCGGCTTTTTTGTCTTGGAAACACGCATTCTCCTGATGCCTTTCTACCCTCGGCGTCTTATCACGAGTGACAAGAAATGCCAGATAAAGAGTGTTTAGGGAGAGAGAAAGAGAGAGAGAGAGAGAGAGCTTCTTCTGCCCTAACCTTGAGACAAGCTTGCTTGGTAAAACAGGTGCTCTGTAAAAATTGAACATCCTTGGTTGTTAAATGTAATTCCGGGATACAATGTGGAGTGATTTGAAAAGCAAAGCAATAAAGATGTCCTTATTGATGGAACTGACAATGTCCACGGTTAGGATTTATTGCCCTGTGAATCTTACAAAGCTGCATTGGGACCAGTAATGAGGTGTTTGTCATTCGATGGCCCTTTGCAACGGGGCGGTCTTCAGTTCGGTCTGATCAGCAACTCTACAGCTCTACATGTGTTAAAAGCACAGTGGAAAAGGATAATGAGGCAAACTTGTCAGAGAGATGAAGGGGGCTGGGTTGTCGGTTCCTGTCATGCAGGTCTACATCTTCACTCCCTCCAGCTGCAGGATCCTGTGCCTGCTCAGAGACTTCACTTTCAGACCTTGAATTGTTAGGAACATGAATTATGCATGATGAATAGCTGATTAGCCTGCAACGTGATGTGTCACTATTTTACCTGTTGCCTCGGTTTGTCAGAAAAGTCACCTGGGGGGAAAAGGGAAATCTACATCTGCTGAAAATAGCTTAGTTGGAGAATAATATAATTTAGAAAATAATATAAAAAAAAATAATGTTAAGGAACATAGAATTTACTTAATAAAAGCTCCAAGCCATATATATATATATTTTTTAAAGTGTGCAGAAACTCTGATTTTATATATATGGCCCTGACCTGTGTTCCTGGAGTAGAAAGGTGAGGTTGCACAAGTCTTAATGTAAAATCTTAGTGTCAGGCATCACTGTGAAGGGACACACAAGTGGCAGATGGATGTTGATCTGCATAAGTCGGGTAATGGATATGAAAAATGCACAAACTGTTTCAAGTACAAGAATGTAGTACTTAATCAGGGCAATAATAATAACAATAATAATAATAATAATAATAATAATAATAATAAGTTTCTAATGCTTGCCCATATTTGCCTGCATGTGATAAAGTCGGCTGCTTTCGAGTTGTTTATAAAGG
>JAKKZN010000017.1:18749873-18776528 GCA_033441825.1 Pangasius elongatus
TATTTTTCTATCACACAGAACTCCCGACACCTTTCTCCACCCATTCCAACCTGCCTGCACTCGCTTCTTCACCTCTTCACTTCTTCACCTGATAACAAACACATCCAATCAATTTTACTGTTGAATTTTACACAGCTAAAAGGAACAAAAGGAACAAAAGTTTTTTTTTTTTTGAATTAGCATCTTGGGCATTGGTCTGCCCTCTTGCTTAATTTCCAGTCTCTTCTCATAAGTACGAGCATCAAATGATTTTTTTTTTCTAAAATCAGGTCAACCTTAACAGTGTTGCTAGCTAGCTAAAGAAGGAAGTGACAGCTAGCTAGCTAGCCCTAATAAACAACAAATTTCAGAAATGAATGCGAATAATCGCACAGAATTTTACAAATCACAAAGATAAAATTCCATTACTACATTACTAGTGTGTAAAACCGTTTCATCCGCTTAAAATCCGTTGTATTTGAATCTTCCATTTCCGAATTTCATGCAGGCTGCGCTGCACACCGAAAACAGTTTGAGTTAAATGAACGAACAGCGCGATATAACAGTGGGATATTTGATCATTTGATTCGCTAAAATATTGAATTCAACCAAGATTGATCCATAATATAGACACGATGGTAAACGCTCCATTGCCTCATTTTAATACAGTTTTAGGGGAAGCCGGGCTTCCCCTGTCATCTTCAAGCAATCTCATGTGCTATCGACGGAGATGATAGTGTCCCCTCACAGTAATTCCATGTAAAGCGTGTCTCGATATGTCTCCAAAACACACCCCAGTGCAGGCACACTGTAATTAAAAATCTCTCTCCAAAAAAGAGATGTGTAAAGCTTTCAGATGCTTCAGTGCGTTTGTTTGGTCTATCTGTTAAACTGTGGGCATGTGCTCATTAGCAGGGAAGCAAGAGACACGTATACACACATATACCCAACACACACACACACGCCTTTTCCTACTCAGGTCTGAGCTTACAGACTTGTGGTCTTGTAAACAAGTTAAAAAAAAAAAAAAACAAGCTCATCAACAACCCAATCCAGAAAACTCAGTGATTTATTCAATGAAATATGATAAACAGTACAGTTCTAGAAAAAGAATCCATGATGGAGTGGTCTGATAATGCCAGACGTGATCTCTTATACTGAAGCTATTTGTCTGGTCATGGACTCCAGTCTGGTCTCAAGACATTCTCTGTACTGACTTGGTCTTGTCTTGTCTTGGACTTATTGGCATTTGTACTTTGACTTGTCTCAATTATGGTAAAAGTGGAGAATTTGTAAAAAACTAAGTGAACGAGTTGTCCGCAATATTGTAAATCATCTGCAGAGCAATTTAGTTCCTGTTATCACTTACGTTATAGCAGCTATAAACAGTTATTTCCTCACTAGCCTCGTTTTTTTTTCTTTTACTGCTTAAAACACAGCTTGTCCTGAAGGCTTTCCTGTGCCAGAAAACTTACAGCTACAGCTTTATAGCGAGATTGCCTGGTTCAGGTGTTTTTGGAGCCGGAACATAATAAAACTATGGATTAGATGAGCTTCTTAAAGGACAAGATTGAAAACTTTTCATATAAATGTTGCATCAGATGTTGTACAAAGCCTTCCGGGATATGGACTTTTATACCCTGGTGCTGTGTATCTCACCTGGTCCAGTCAAATTGCACCAATATCGCTGGAGAATTCCTGTTTCAGAAACATCTCTGCCATGCTACCAGCTTTCTCAGACCCTCTGACTCTTCTCGGTGTGATTTCGCTGGTTCTACTATCAAGCGATTTGTTGAAATATTAATTAAAGCCATTAATTATTGAGATCCTGTGTTTGATCCCTGTTAAAACTCTGATGAAGACAGTCCTGCTAAGCAAGGGCGGGTATGTAAAGATAGTGAAATAGCTGTACTGCCTGCTGTACTGAAGCAGATATTGGTGGAGCCCCAGTGGGAGCCAGATGATTCTTTCATTTTAATTGGCTAAGTGGATAGTATTATAAGAGAACAAAACCATCAGGTGGAATACACACCTGATTTTCTCTTTTTGATTCGGTTGCAATTTGGATCGCGTCTGCGTGGCGGATTTCCCCAGACGTCCCAGAATTTATTTTGCAAATAGCGTGAGATAGTTTTAGGAGGGGTGAGGCGGGGATGGGGGATGTTGGTTAGCTGGAGCGCCTTCCAGGGAGCTGACGATGAAACGCCCTGATGAAGAGATCAGTACGGAGGCAGACAGTCACGCAGCAAATGCAGAGGAATTCGTCTGATCCATAATCTGAGGCTCAGACGCAATTTCGTGAAGCGACCAGGCAGCTGTGCTGCTTCAGAAGGGTAATTAAGACAAACGTTTTCCCCGTCCCTCAGCACACACTGACCCACTGAACCCCAAACCCCCCCCGTAAATCCTCCAGCTGTTCTGAGATCAGCCGCGAGTAGTGCAGATGTGTAAGGGAGAGGAAGGACGCGTATGAGGTAGAAAAGAAGTCAAACACCAAAACTCAGTGAAAGTAACAGCAACAATTAGCAGCAGCTCTGATAGTGTTGCAGCTGCAAATCACAGGATTATATCAATGCACTCAGTCTAATATGTTACTGTTTCCATAGTAACAACTGAGATAGTAACACAGGGACTTCTATGGTGGACGCTATGTTTATTTAACGTTTATGGAAGGACTCTCCGGTATAAGTGGGTTGTAACAGTCAGAAGTAAAGCCGTAACTTTAAGTTTTTCGACATCTTCATCTTCAGAGTCTATGCTTCGTGGCTTCACAAAAGAGAGACTGGAGTGAGAGCAGCTGTTCATTGCTGCTATAATGTAAGTGATAACAGGAACTAACCTGTTTCGTGGATGTTCCACAACATTACACTGAGAATAGTGTGGTATAAGAGGAATAAAACACTTCAGGATGTGCTGTTTTTTTGGAAAATAATGAACGTTTGATGATGACCAATGAATATGATGATTATTTTCCTATACTAGCATGCCTCTAAGTGTGTTATCCCATACTTAGTATATTTTGGCAATAAGCCAATGGGCAGTCCATGTATCTAACATTAAAGCATGGCCCACTTTGGGGAATTCTGTGATGGTGTTTTCTGGCCCGCTGTTTCCTGTCATTTCTCATGAAATAGAGCAAGGTCTGCTTATGCAGCGTGACACGTCAGTGCAGGGTGTCAGCGGGAAGCAAATTCCCCCATCCAATTTGCAAGGTTGAACCTTACACCCTCTTTTGATGGCAACAGGATTGAAAATTACCACTGGGGGCCAATGCTGATTTTCTGTTTCGCTTTCTTTGTCACTTCTTCTTCCAGCCTTCCCTTCTTTCCTTTCCTATTACGGCATCATCTTGACGTGATATTTTTATTCACTTGCTCTGCTCGCCGTTCCTCCCTCATCATCCTGAAAACGTCACACTCTTAGTCTAATCGAATGTCAGAGATTTTTTTTTCCCCCCTTTCCTGATTCTGTCCCAATTTTCTGTTCTGCTGATGGCTGCCATGTCGGACGCCTTTTGTTCCTGTGTCCCATTGATGCGTCCTGCTGAAAAATGAAAGCAGCCATACGTACCTTGCTGAGTAAACGAGGGCCGTCTCACCGAGGCCCTCGTTTAGCCCAGGCTGTGCCTGAACGAGCCGAACGAGTGGCATGACTGCAGCTCAGATTAAAACCCCGCCGCAGTGGAGTGATCATCACTGAGCGCGTTTTTACAGCTTTAAATCACTGGTATGAAAACCACACTCGAGACAGCACTTTCAGCACAAGGCCTGACACTTCAGACACTTAAGCCATGATGCATTGTAGAAAAAAAGGTAGATAATGATGCATTAACCACAATATCTGCAAGATGGATAAGTGGAAATAAACAGTTTCAAAAATACTTCTTCCACGATGTGGCTATTTTTTCTGCAAACACTGTTTATTACCCAGACTGCACAGGCAGGCAACTCGGACTATAATAATAATAATTCCCGTTGGGGTGACAGTCCACTATATCCAAACTTTAAACTAATACCCTTTCCCTTTCTCTAGCCAGTATGAATGAAGAATTTGCTTGTATTCAGGTGCTGAATACAGTCAGCAGATAAAAGTAGTTAAAAAAACTAAACACACAACACAAAACACTTATGTTGTCTTATACCACAGCAATTTTATTAATAATTTCTTTTTTTTTTTAAGATCTGTGAAATAAGTATTCACAGTTTCCCTCTTTGAGTCAGAGTTTCCTCTTTTGGCAGCAGACATCACGTTTTGGTTTCTGTTCCAGTCCTCTGTCCTGTCGTCATTGTTTTGTTACCCTATTAGGTTCACCTGTTCTGTGTTAGTCTTGGAATCATGTCTGTATTTTGAACTTAACTATGGATTAACACTGTTTTGACCTCAGCTATGGAATCTGGTTATTGGATGGAAAAAGTTTTACCTCTGACTATTCCAAGACACTGACATTGGAGACTTCTTCCATAACTAGTACATAAATATCTCCTCACAAAAAAAAACTTTAAAAATATCGACAAATAGTTATTAAGTTAGTTAGTTAGTTCACCATACAGTATAAACAAGGACATCAACACAACAACCTAAAAAAACAACAAAGAAAAAGTACATAAAAAAACTGTATGAAAATCTAAAACTCAAATATACATTATATTTCAACATACACACCCATAAATACATTACCATATGTGCATATATATGCATTCATATCCACATTTATGACTCAGCATTTAATATTCTAATGACAGTTGGCACAAATGACATCTGATACACAATTACACTTCTTTTTTTTTTTTGAAAAATCAGTTTATGTGGCGCATCTGCCATACAAGTCCCTGTGAGTGAGTTGTTTGTTTTTTTTGTTTTTTTTTTTCCTCAGATGAAAATTAGCAATGTGTCTAAATGTGACATATCATAAATTATAATGTTGATTAATATGCATTGTCATTGTAAGGGATACGCAGCCAAATGCTGAGTGTTATTTGCTTGTATTTATTTACTTTAAGACTATCTGTTCCAATACTTTTGCTTACCTGAAAATTGGGCGGTCTGCCATTCAAAGGGTCTGAGTTATCTAACACATCTAGAGGTAAATATCAGGAAATTAAAGCTGAAATTCTGATCTATCATTTTCATGTTCATCTTCAGATTCAGATCAGATCAGATCAGATTAGCCTTTATTGTCTCCCTTAGGAGAAATTTGTCTCGGGCGAATTATGATCTCAAACCAAGATATCATCAGTGTATAGCAAAAACAAAAGAATCGGCCTTGCTGTTCTAATACTTTCAGACGAGACTATATATCGTGGATGAATAAGTTGCTGTATTTCCTTCACTGGAGTGTCATTGCTGTGGATTTGGTCCATTTCCTCCTGTTTCTGATAGTTAGGTGTAGAACACAGGTCAAGCTTGTGGTCCGGTTTCAACATGAGCAGACTGCCAAATGACATGCAGGACAGCACACTCATCTTCCAGCGTTATAAATGTGACAGTGTGACTTGAGCTTCGCTGTGGCCGAGTCATTATTTACACACTGCATTCCTCATTATTTACAGCTATGTGTCAAAGAGCCATGCAAAAACCACAACCACCCACTGCTCAGAATCTGTGTCACTTCAGTGTGGGTGTTTATTCAGAGTGTTGGAGAAAAATTCCTGATTTCAGGACTGCTCGTAGATGGTCTCACTTCGTACCTGTGTAACAGGGTGAGATCGAAGCTATTTATATATATATCTGAGATGTCTGTGTTTGTGGGCTAGGTTATGGAAGGACAAAAGGTTTCGTCCCATACTCTTTGCGAAGCTAAATTTATCTGGCGCCAACTGGCTTGGACTTCATTATGCCACTGTAGACTGGTAATATAGAGGAAATGGTTCTAGACCTCAGGGCAGGAAGAAAGTGCCAAAGGTTTGACACCCAGGACAGGTGCCAGGACATGTATTCCCTAGGCCTTGTAAACGTTTCTGAACACTATGGACTATAATGTGCTCGAAGGCTTTTTAATAAGGCACAAAAAGGACAACAGCCAGTTTTAGACTGGGCAATTTTAGCACTTTGGTTAGATTATTACTCTTCACACTGGACAAATTCTATAACAGACAGTCCAGTAATGTGTGTTTTCCATCTCAGATTATGATGAAGATCCTCTCATGATAGACCTGTGATTAAAGAAAAGATAACGTATTAGAACAAGCTCTTGAATATAAACTTGTGGGTGGAAGCTGCACTACTGTCTAAACCTTCTGTTATAGGACATTAAACAACACTTTCTGACCAATCAGAATCCATAATTTATCAGCACTGTGGTATAATTTTTAACGGCATTTGTGTCAGCTTTCTTAACTGCAACATTAGACCCTAGTTCTTGATGATCGTGGTGTATTTTTGATGATTGTGGGAGTTTAACTTATTTTATCTGCACTACCACTAAGACAAATGTAAATCGTGAAGTTAATTCCAATGTATAATGTAGTTTATATTTAAAACAAGTTATTTTCCCAAACTGTCTATTCGAGAAGATTAAGAAAAACCTCCTGGGTGAAGCTCCCTCATGAAGCTTCATCAGGAATTCTGAATTTAAAGTATCAAATAATTTGGATTTGTTCACCACTTTTCTTTCTCACTGCATAACTCCATGTCTTGTTACATAATGTCTTCATTATTATTCTCAAATAGGAGAAAATAATAAAAATGATGACCTTCTATGAGTAAGTGTGTACGTTTGACTGGTAGTGTATTTTCCTAATCAATTATTGCAGTGTGCCTTCTCTATGTCTCCAACTCACTGAATCCGCCCACTCATTCATAAGGCAGAACCCCAACGTTCGATATTATTCATTAGATGACTCAAGATAGGTTCTAAAGCCCAAGTGGCTGGAATGATGTGATGATTCTTTCCTTCTTACCACCCAGCTCCGTGCAGCTTCCACACTTCAGCTGCCTCACAGGTTATGTGTCTCTAAAGATTCACTGGCTCAATCCACTGCTCGGAATATTTATAATTCAACATGGCAGACATTACACTATGAGTTAGGAGGCAATTATAACAGACTCGGTATGAGCTTTTCTGAACAGCCACTCATACAGCTCCCTTTATTACTAGTGTACCATTATTCTGAAATGTTCATTCACCTACTTTTCTCCGTACCTGTCAGTTCCAGTAAAGGAGGTGTGGCCTCCGTGACAGAATTATTCAATAAACCCTTGAAGAACTCCTGAAGCACCTCTTTTCTAAGAACGTGCCTATAAATCACAGGAGGTGTGGTCTCTCTTAGGAAATTTACAATGCTCTGGGGAACCCTTAAAAGTTCCATGAAGAACCCTATAACAAAGTATTTTCCAATCAGAAAAGGTCCAAAGTAGAGCCTGTTTTAGAAAACAAGAAAGCTTCATTATCTAAAGGCACAATCAGAGTCACTTTTTTTGGAAGATCCTTTAATCGTGTAAGGAAAGCTTAAAGAACCCTTGAGGAACCCTTTTGTGCTAAGAGTATGCTTGTCAGAGGAGGGAGAGTGAGTATATTGGTAGGAGAATGTTGGACATGGAGCTGCCAGGCAGGAGGCGAAGAGGAAGGCNGTGGGTGCAAGTGTTGAGGATGCAGAAGATAGGGATAGGTGGAGAGCGATGATTCGCTGTGGCGACCCCTGAAGGGACAAGCCGAAAGAAGAAGAGGAGCATGCCTGTCAGTGCCAGGAAAGGTGGTATGGCCTCTTTTCACTTAGAAAATGTAGAACTATTAATAGGGGAGAAAGATTAAAGGCTTTATGAAGAATATTGCAACAGAATGTTTTCACATTCAGAGTGTTTCAGACAGGTTTCCAAGTTGAACCTGTTTTGAAAATAAGAAGCTTTAATTATCTAACTAACCTTTAAAGAACCCTTGAAGAACCCTTTTCTAAGTGTGTCTTAGTGTGTCGTGAAGAACCCTTTTCTCTGTGTCTCAGTACCAGTGAAGGGGGCATGGCTTTTGTGTCTCAGTTCCCGTTGAAGGAGACGTGGCCTCTGTGCCCATGAGTCCTAGTAAAGGAGCCGTGGCCTCTGTGTCTCAATACCTGAGAAGGAGGTGTGGCTTCTGCGCCTGTCAGTCCCAGTGAAGGAAGCTTGGCCTACGTGTCTCAGTCCCAGTGAAGGAAGCTTGGCCAATGTGTCTCAGTCCCAGTGAAGGAAGCTTGGCCTACGTGTCTCAGTCCCAGTGAAGGAAGCTTGGCCAATGTGTCTCAGTCCCAGTGAAGGAAGCTTGGCCTATGTGTCTCAGTCCCAGTGAAGGAGGCATGACTTTTTTCCTCAGTCCCAGTGAAAGGGGCGTGGCTTCTGCGCCTCAGTAGCAGTGACGGGGTGTGACCCTTGTTCCTGTTTGAACCAGTGAAAAATCTTTCTCTCACTCCTCAAATCTAACACTTTTTTCTCCAAACTGAGCCACAACCTATTGCATCTTGTTGCATAGCTGTAAATCATACCTTATTGAATTCTTGGCTTTTTTAATGTATCTTGCATTGGCTTATTGATCACTTCTGAGATATGCAATGTATCATCTCAGATGATAACACACACACACACACACACACCTGATCTGGTTCAGTAGCACTGTGACACTTCTCCTGGAGCTGCTCTAACTCATTTCATCCTGGGCTCTTTGCCTTTTGTTTATAATCACTAAATGCATCTTTCTCTTTTTGGCAGTCTAAGCACAAGACACACTAAGGGCGCGTTCACACCTATTAGCCTGTTTGCTGAGTCAGAGTGTAAATTGATACATTTCACTTGTTCGCTTTTGTGGTTTGGTTTTGTTTCACAATTAAACAAGCAAAAAAATAACTTTGGCTGAGAGATATGCAAGAAAAAAATGTCCTCATCGATAACAGGGATCACTCAGAACACTGAATCAATGCTAAATAAATGATTAGATAATTGTATAAATAACTTTTTGAAAAAAACAGTTTGTGTATCAATCCTGAGTTTAATTTCTCTTCTTTTTTTTTTTGTTCCTCGGTCCAAATCTCTAGAACACATTGCATTTCTGCAGCAATACACCTCTGTTCTTTGGCTCAGGTTAGCAGCAAAAAAAAAAAAACATCCTGCAACCCAAAACACATGGCATGTTCGATTCACTTCCTGCCATCGAGTTGATTCAGAGTCAACCCTCACTCAGACACTCTCTCGTTGGTTATTTTGGTCTGCAATTGAGCGTGATTGCTCTGTTCTCACCTGCTTAAACAAAGTGTGCCAAGGGGAAAAACACAGCAGGGTTCCACTCAAACAGACTAAATGCGACATATCTGAAAACACCCTAAAAGCAAGAGATTACTTTTTTAAGACTGGATTCATTCTTTATAGAAGAGTCTCTGACATTATGGAGGCTTAGAGACACTGTGACCTTGCATCAACATGACTGAGGAACTGAGTGACAGCTAGAGAAAAAGAAAGATAGACTAAAGAAACAGAAATAGGAATTGTGTGGAGGGATGAGGAAAGGAGAAAGGTGCAGAGAGGATAAAAAAAGGTAAAAGAGGCAGCCAGAGAAGATGGACTGAAAAACAGAAAGCTGGAGGTGGTAAAGAGGCTCGTTGAAAAACTGCAGTCGTATCTCACAGCTTCGGCTCTGGTTTGGAATGCTCAGTCGTCATGGGCACGGGCTGCCATTGCTATGGAAACCACAGAGCAGGAAGGATGTTGGCCATGGAAGAAGCAAAAGAAAAGATTGACGATGAAGTGGAGAAAATGGAGACGGCCTGACTAGGACGGAGATGCAGAGAAGGATATTATGATGGATATTTCAGTGGAATCTGTGAAGCTTCACTGTTCTGTCATTACTGCTGGCGTCAGAGAGACCGAGCCTGGCGGTGGCTGTAGGAGCCAGGTTTTCTGCCAGGACAGATCTATGGCATGGTGGTTTGCGCTTTTGGCTACTGGATGTCATCTAACAAAAAGACAATCAGGACTATAAATGGCAGGCTGCTTCCAAATGGCTTCTGTCTGGCTGCAGATCAAGCATGAAGGATGCCGCTGTTGTTTGTTAAAAAATCAGGAGTGCCAACATAACAATGCCAATATATCACGGTTACAAAAGAGCCCCACCATGTTCTAAAGATGACATACACTGCACGGCCAAAAGTATGTGGACACTCCGACCCTAACGCTCATATGTGTTTATTGCCCAAACTGTTGCCACAAAGTTGAAAACAGTGGGGACACCCTGGACCGAGTGCCAACCCATCGCAAGGTTGCAATCGCGCACAGATTCACACACGATTTAGAGATGCAAGTCAACCTACAACGCCTGTCTTTGGACTGGGGGAGGAAACCAGAGTACCCGGAAGAAACCCCCAGAGTAGGGGGAAAAACATGCAAACTCCATGCACACAGGGCAGAGACGGGAATCGAGGTGGGAGGTGCGAGGCAAATGTGCTAGCCACTAAGCCACTATACCCCCCCCACACACACACACACACACACACACACACACACACACACACAATTGTCTAGAATGTTTTTGTATGCTGTAGCATTACAAATTCCCTTCACTGGAACTAAGAGGTCCAAACCTGTTCCAGCATGACAATGCCCCTGTACACAAAGACATCGATAAAGACTTGATTGGTGTGGAAGAACTTGACTGGCCGCCACTGAACATCTTTGAGATGACCTGAAACATCTTCTTTTCACCAGGTCTTCTTGCCTGACAACAGTGCTACACCTTTTGTGCTTTTGTGGCAGAATGGTCATGACGTCGTACAGCCACACTCAAAAATCTAGTGGGAAGCTTTCTCAGAAGAGTGGAGGCAGTTAAAGAAGCAATGTAGGGACCAACTCCATATTAATGTCCATGGTTTTGGAATGGGATGTTCAATGGCCAGGTGTCCACATACTTGTGGACATATAGTGTACTTCTAAAAACCTGGAAATTCCAAGAAAGTGAATGGATAGTAAATAATCAGGCACCTCAATGAGGACTTTCTTTTAAATGTCTATCCTGAACTTCAGAAGATCTAAAACAGTGACAGCAATTCACATGTGGTCTTATCAACTTTCAAACCAAATCAATAGCACTAATATAACCCTTTAAGACTTAGTGATTTAAGTTCAAAAGTTAGGTCAGTATTCAGATGGTAAAAGTTCCTGGTATTCAGAGTGGGGTTATGCACCTGCTTAAGTTGATTTTCTGGGTATACCATTCATATTATTAAAATCACTTGTAAGTATTTTTTTAGTTCAAGACATGGTTTTCAATAGTGTCTAGACCACCACCTTTAAACGCTTTAAGCACGTGCCTTTAAACTAAAAAATAATCATAGGTAGAAAATGCGGACTGGAGAAGCAGATTTCAGCAGGATTTATTTAACAATATGGCTTCCATCCTCGTTATCTGGCAGGATACTAAATCAAAATACAGGATACTAAATCAAGGCCATGAAATTTGTGCACAGGATGTACACATGGTTTTAATTTCCTATTTTTATCAACGTAAATTCAAGGTCAGAATAGTGTTGTCCAAGCACAGCCCACTATTATGATATATCATATGATTCAACTTGTGTTTCTGATTGAGCTCACATAAACATCATGCTTATGGTTCTCAGAAGGCAGAAAGAAAGCAGTTATCTATGTTACTCATTGTGAACTCATGTCATTCTGTTGAGTTTTTCTGATTTCTGTTTTTGTGTCTTGAACATTTTGCCATACTCTGTCTGACTATTCTTTGGATTTCCCTTGTGTTTTGAGGATGATGCCAATACTGTGTTGGACAGTTGCCTGTTTCATGACTATGATTTTGGACTGTGATTCAGTAAACTCTGCACATGGATCCTAACACTCCTGCTAAGTGTCGTGCATTACATTCTTCTAATTACCTGCCTACTAAGACAGATACAATCTCAGAAGTAGAGATATTAAACTCTACCATTCAGGGTGCAAATACCTTCCACTCAAGTGGTACCCTTAAGGGTATGGATATTGTGTCTTTAGCACCCGGGAAGTGCTCAAATCCTCAAAATACTAGCTATAAAAAAAAAATAAAAATTCCAACAGCCTGTGAACATAAAGCTGGTGCTTAGAATTAATAGGTAGGTACATTGGCCCAATAAAGGCTGGATTTGCATTGTGTAGTGGAATTGCAATCCTTGAGGTCAAACACAATTCTGCTTTATTAAACAGTGTATAGCCCTGCAAGCACTGGCAAACAGTCCAAGCAGCCATGGAGCTAGAGAGAGAGAGAGAGAGAGAGAGAGAGAGAGAGAGAGAGAGGGGTTTTTGATTGGGTCGTAAGCCCCAGAGTCGGAGCAGAAATTAAAGTGATCAGAGCTCAGGCCTTGGAGAAACATCCGGAAAAGACACTCAATTATGTACCAATCAGCTAGAGGCACCCGCTGCTCTTAACTCCACTGATTTGTACCCTTCACAAGGCTTTGGACTAGCTGGCAGAGGATGGGGATGCAAGGCCAAACCACTCACACACCCATGCACACACACTCTCAGAGTGGTCTTTTCTGGCTTCACCTAATGGAATGATTTCTATTTCCTCTGGCATGTTTTTGAATGCCAGTCATTGGGATTCTGTGCAGGTACAAGTCCTTTTAGGAGTTATTGACTGGACCCCAGGAGAGAGGTCAGGACAGAGAGCAGAAAATGAAGAGCGATTCAGAAAAAAAAAGATAATTACAGCCCTGTTTGTGGTGGGATAAATGTATTTGTGATGGGCACTCTGATTAGTCTGTTTCAAAATACAGTATCATCTGCTGGGCCGGCTATCACATCCATCAGCCCTAAACCATCTCCCTCAGAGAAATCTGCCATCGAAAGCAGGCTCTGTGCAAATCCCAAGTCCTAAACCTGCCATCTGTAATGTAATGCAATGTCTGGCTGGCCTAATCTGGCCTCTGGCTCTCTGTTTACTTATCCCGCCTCGCCAATGGCAGAGATCTGACGTGACAGGAGGGGGACAAGTTATAAAAGATGGGTTAGTGAAAATCCTTGAGATGGAGATTTTCTGTACTCTTATATGTGAACGACAGGAAAGTTGGAATCAAAATGCAGATCTTCCATGAAACTGAATTAAGACAGCAAAGGAACTAGATACAAAATGGAGGCCAAAATGAAGACGGTCGCTGTCCGTGGTGCTGATTAGAGCTTGATTATGGAGTTGTGATGCTCTGAGTTAGAAGCTGGTCCTGCTCTCTGCTAGCTTTGAGCAAGAGGCTGATGGGGTTGGGGATCTTCAGCGTTTAGGATAATTGCTGCTCTGGGGGTTACTCCTTTCAGCCAGCACTGTGGCAGGAACCCAGCTGTGTGTGGACATCACTACAGAAAATGAAAGAATTAAAAAGGAGGCAGGCAGAAGCCTGTGAAAAGGATGGTTTTAGGGAATCACTTCCTCTTTAGAACTTAAGAGTCTCAATGTTTGAGACATAGGCATCAGCATAGCATAGTTTGATTATAATGCCATCAATGAGTAAAGGTAGAAATTCTGGGGAAAAAAGCCTTATCAGCACCTCCATACCAGATTGTATGGTGTGTCGTTTCATAGGTGGTCATCTGAAAAAATAATGGTTTTGAGTTTCACTGTCGAGGATTCATCAGAGGCATTTGAGTGGAGAGGTCACAAGTATATCACCTTTTAAATTTCTAATCAATGGATGGCATAGAGAGCATGTAAAACTCCTAAGTGGGACACATTACAAAGTGTGCACTCTGCATCTTTCTTTGACAGTGCTCATCAGAGTGCCAAATTACAGAGTTCACAGCAGAGCATATTTCCTACATTGCTTGTGCTATGTGGGGGAAAAAAAGCATGATCTTAGCTTATGTTGTTTTCTTCCTTTTTCTCATGGTGGCTTGGTGGTAGTTGAGGCAGCTCTTACGGCGTGTCGTCGATCACCTGTGTCACTTCTCTGGAGCAATCAGGCCAAACAGAAACAAGAAAGAAAACAAATTTTTACTTGTCAAATAAAAAAGCAAGCACCACTGCCTGATGTACATTCAATTTACTTTCTATAGGTCTTTCAATCCTGTGGGGTTTTTACAAACAGCAGGATAGAGTGCAGAATTATCTCCTTGAATTGGTGCACCAGTTTCTACTGTTTGGCAGTTTATTCATTATTCATCTTCAGCAAGTGCTTTATCCTGGTCAGGGTCAGGGTGGATCCACAAATAGGATGCCAGTCCACCACGCACACACTCATTCACACCTAGGGGCAACCTAGTGGAACCAAGCCACCTACTGATATGTTTTTAGGAAACCAGAGAACCCGGAGAACAACCATGGATATGGAGAGAACATGCAATACTCCACACAGACAGCAACCCAAGCTTAGGATCGAACCAGGAATCCTGTTCTGTCATTGGTGTGATGATTGTGTCCAAGTGTTTTTGCACGTTACAGTATCTTAGTAACCTCTTCACTTATTGTGGTATGTACTATATACAGTTCACAAATGACCAGGGTGAACTTATTGACATTTAAATGGATTCTTTAGCATTATACTTTTTTCCAAATATCCTTGCTACACACATATACAGTATATGCCAAGCACAGTTCATATTTAGATCATCCTAAATCATAAAGGCAGTACTGTTACTAATCCCAGGACTCTTCTTCACATTCTCCTCATACCGAACATCCTTTCAACAAACTTCTGGCCTGAAGAGGACAGGTTTCCTTTGAGTGTTAGAGTTTTACCTTGCCACTCTCATCACTGGCTTGTTTATTATGGATCTAAATCTATATCCAGATTTCTGTAAGGCTGTATTGTGACAATGGTCTTTGTTAAAATATATATACTATTAAAATTGAATTAAATTGAATCCAATATGCTACCAGGCATCCTAATAACAATCATTGGCTGTTTAATGGTACGTATCATACAGCTCTCTACTCTAGTTCTGCATAATTTAGTGTTCTCTCCACTCAGGCCAAGATTATGAACCAGTTAATTATTACATAATGAGCTTGTTTCAGGTTTGTGAAGTTGCTGGAGATCAACATAGACAGAGCATGGATTCACCCTTCTAGGTATCCATTTTGTTGATCAGATCCAGATCAGTTAGTTCCATACTGACAGGAAGTCAGAAGCAGTGGTTCTGTTGTATTTTTTACTCTACCACATTGCAGATCAAGGTGATGGAGGCTTGCAGTTGATAAGGAGCTCGTGCAGAGCAGCTGAACGGGTCACTGCGTGTGTCTAAGTGCTGTTGATTCATAGATGCTTTCTCGCCACCTGCTGCTAACAACTCTGGGTGTCAATGCTTCTGCAAAGTTTTGTTCCTTTTCTTTAAACAAGGCTGGCCTCGGAAGTAAAGCTAATTCACTGAAGGGGAAAGGACATGGGATGTGAAAGAAACATATTTGCTTTTAGTACTGGTTACTTTTGCTTTACTCCAACTTTATCTAGGTGAATTCTGATTTGTGATCTTACGAGCCTAGGTCTTGTAAGACTTGGTAAATTGTTAAGTAGCATTCACACTGTTGCTTGCTGTACATCTAAAAAAATGTAGTGTCTTAAATTAAATTTTTACTCAGCAATGTTGGCAGTGTTGGCATATCGGAGAGCTAGTATTTCAGGAAAGGGCAGACCAGAACACTTTAGTAGTGACTTCCATATTTTATCGAATCAGTGCTAGCTGCTTCTGCATTGTGAATGAAAGGGAGGGACGTGGAGCAGTAAGATTACAGGGTGAAGAGGTGAAGAAGGGACAGGAGTTTAAGTACTTGGGGTCAACAGTACAGAGTAATGGTGAGTGTGGGAAAGAGGTGAAGAAGCGAGTACAGGCAGGTTGGAATGGGTGGAGAAAGGTGTCGGGNGATAGGGATAGGTGGAGAGTGATGATTCGCTGTGGCGACCCCTGAAGGGAAAAGCCGAAAGAAGAAGAAGAATAAATGGTCATACATTAACATTTCTTTCAACATCCTCATTTATTGAAAGCCTAAACCTTACCAACAGTTTTGATGAACATTCATAGCTCTAGACTATTTTTAGTCCTGCTAAGTGGGTAAGGCCCTCAGAGCAAACCTGGTCAAACCCGGACCATGTACAGACAGGCTAAAGAGGTACAGAGTTCTTTATTACCAGACCTGCCAGCCCCAAAGAGGAATAATGTGTAGTCCCACTGAAAGAAGTGGGAGAAAGAAAATGTAGTAAACTGTAAAAACAAAAACAACATTTTTGATATAGGCCTAGTCCTTTTACAGATAGCTTGTGTACATGACCCTTTTAAAATGGTCCGTTCCACACATATTTGTACTGTTTCACTAATGCTCAAACTGTTTGAAGACATCTTTGCTGACTGGCGCAAGAGAGCAAAGCAAACAAACAGTGTTTTTAGTCACTTTACTATTATCATTAGTCTACTATTAAACATGTTATAGGCCTGTTTAATCTTTCTGACAGGGTCCAAATTTTCTGCTTTTTTCTCTTTTGTTAGAAAAGCGAAAGTGCCGTTTTGATCATTTTCATTCTTTTTGGTGACTGAAATTTGGTGGCATCCCTAATAAATACAATTAATTGATATTAACTAAATGTGTCTAATATTAGCTCAAAGTCATAGTTGGATAGATTTTATTTCCCATTAATGAACACAAAACATTCTCCAATTACCTTGACAGAAATTGATGGTATCTGAGAGTTCAAAACACTGACGCACCTACGCATCATTCCAGATTCATATGTCAACTGGCTCATCTGCCATTTTTAATTGGTGGACAGAAGAAGATTGCTCTTTTACCTTCCTCTTTTTTTTTTTTTTTTTTTTTTTTTTTTTAAGAGATAACTTGTACTAGTGTACTCTGATGTTAAAATGTGGAATGCCTCTCTAAAATGCTTGAAGGCTGGCAGGTCTGGATTACCATGCTGAGGTGTGTTTGGAGTAGAAACACAATATAAGCTGACTTGACTAACCTGAGGTATTCATAGAGTCCATACATGGGCAGGAAGTCAATGTCAGACAGGAACATGTAGGGTGTGTTGACCTGTTTCATGGCAACGTTGCGTAGCAGGTTGACGGGGTAGAACTGGCCCTCTTTATAGACAATATGGTATCCCACATTGCTTCTGCTCATGAGCACCTCAGAACCCTGGGCATAGCGCAGGAATTGCTGTGCCTCAGCATCAGACAGGTAGAGAGCCAGACTGATGGGTCCTTCCCAGTGTTTACAGATGGCCTCTAGCATCTGCAGCCTGACAAACACAGACATCTCCTTTCATCAAATGTACTAACAGGCTTTCATGTGGTATTGGCCAAAGGCTTCTGACAAGGACATCCATATTACTGAGGTCAGACCACATCATTAATCATCTTGGTTTGCAGCCCACTTTGATTTATCTGAGAAAGGGTATACTTCCTTGATTGTCAATCTGGTTGTTTATGGACAAGGGAGACAGGATTAGATTCATTGCCCCAAGTGGAACGTAAAGGTTTTACCCTCTCACCCTTTTCAGTGAAACAAAGCCAGTAACATGTAACACCATTCTCACCTTATGAAGCGTATGAGGGTTAGGGTTGTTATAGTGTCACGGTTTCACGGTAAGTCACGGTGTATGAATGGACGTTATGTTATTGTTGACTTAAATAACAATTAAAATGCATTTCCATCTATTATCATCTGTTCATTTTTTAAACCCAATCATCACTTCCCTAAAATAATACTACAGTAAGCTCCGTTTCTCTGCACGGGGGACACGAATGAAAACCCTTCGGCTATGTAATCCGCTACTGTGGTAAACACATTACAGTACATTGCCACTCCTATCATGTTCTTAAGCACATCATCCACAGTTTAGCACACAGTGAAACTTTCAAACTATAACAACCCGAATAATGACAGGCTGTCACCAAGAGACGGACAGAAATTTCAGATACTGACAGCGTCCATTTTGTAAGCTTCAGAATATGGAATTCTCTACAATCCTCTCAAGATAATAGTCACAGCAACTGTCTATATATCCTGTCAACTACTTCATTTCCTTCCTCCAGTCATAGCTGACACAGAGCAAATCTAAAGTAGGTCCTAACACTTGACATCAGAAACCAGTGGCTTCTTCAGTATTCATTGACGTTCAGATATGTCTGAGAAACAGGCAAGAGCTGAAGGACTCTGTAAAGAATCTGGATACTGAAGAATTGAGTGATTCTTAAAATGTTAGAGGGAAAAAAGAAAAAAAAAAGACTTGTTCATAGTGACCCCGCACTTGACTTTAAATGCTTAGATTTAATTGGTTAAATTTAAAAGTCTACTCTAATGTGGAGAGCAAATGTTCCTAATAATGTGTTACTGAGACAGAGAGAATAGGGTTTGAATCGAAATAAGGTTCTGGCTGAGCAAAAAGTCTGACATTCATTCACTATATCTCCATTGAAGCCACTCTCTGTAGTGATTAACAGAAACAAATATATAGTAATCTTCACAGATGTAATCTAACTCCAATTTGAATCACAATGTCAATTCTATTGATCTGCTGCTCTCGCTTGTTTTGCACTAAATGTAAATATCTACACACTCACATGCCATGTAGGCTTATAGTGTACATATTTTATTTTTACTTTTTTTAATTACTTGTCTTGTTATGTTGGTTTCTCACACCATGGGTCTGAGGGAAATTAAATTTCAATACTCCTGTGTCCTGTACATATAGCAGAATTGACAATAAAGTTGACTTTGACTTATATTAAATATTTGGTAAGACCCAACACCTGATGCATCTTCATCCAATAAAGACAACCATTTGGCAAAAAAAAAAAGATCACACTTTTGACTTCTTTAAAAGTCTGTTGGAAGGAATGACCTTCACATGACCTTTGTTGCGCTACCCTAGCTCAGTCAGAAATGACTCGGTCTGAAGCTGTTCTGGTCCAAGCAGAGTGAGCGAAGGCTGGTGGATATCGGAGAATACCAATTTAAAATGAAAGCGCATACGTAAGTGTTCACAATTCTCTCTCACTTTGTCATTATGGACCAAAGCAAACTGAGCACTTTCTCATTACTGAAGTGAAGTGATGCTGAAAGATACAAAAATTGGGAGAGCAGGAAGTGTTCATGAAACATGGATATTTAAAATCAGTCTCAAATATCAGGAGGGTTTAGAGGCTGTATTTGTTCAGCTGAAGCCTGTAATAAATGAGTAAAAACAATCTTTCCTCAGGCTGTGGTTAGAACAGCAAATGCCTTGTTTACTGAGAGCGCGCGCACACACACACACACACACACACACACACACACACACACCAACCAGAGTTTCTCACACCCCCACTGTGTTAAATTACTGAGAGGCTCAGTGCTCCTTCTTCCCCCGAACCACAAAATAATCAGAAAGAGCAGTCGGCAAAGTAGAGACTGCCCACAAATCCAGTATGTGTACTTCTTTAAAAAAAAAAAAAAGTTTCCTCTCCTCATTCAAAAAACATGATCGAAAAACATACTGGAGGCTAATAAACGAGAGAAAAAAAATTATGTAAAACAGGAACAAATATATGAGGAAATATTAAAAAAAGAAAGAAAAAATACAAAGACAGGAAAACCAATACAATGCAGATGAAAATTCTAAAGAGTGAAAGTTGCACATTATGGTTGTTGTGAAAGAAGAATGTGTTTGTTTTTCTCTTTCCATTCACTGCTATTAATGTATTGTATTGAATAATGGTGCTAGACACATTTAGCTGCCCTGTAACACAATTTCAGACACGATTTCTGTTGTCAGAGCAGATATATAGTAATTCAAACAGGACTGTTATGGAGCTTTGATGAATTTGTTTACTAGCCTGTGCCAGTGCTTGACTACTGCAGTGCATTATGGTCAGCTGATCTAATGAGGCTCTGAATAAACTTCAGCCTGTGCAGCAGCCAGAGTTCTCACTGGTCTGAACATATTGTCTACCACACTGGCTACCAAAATAAAAATCAATCAATTGGGATTTGGCTATAATGAATATAAAACTCTACACTGTTAAAATGGCAAGTTTCTGTGAAGTAAGAGAATACTGAATAAATCATGTCAGATCTTTTCCCACCTTTAATGTGCAATTGCAAAATATACAAATACAGTGAAAAACAATCAGAAACTTTTAGGGGAAAAAAAAACTTATAATAACTTAGCTGCATAAGTGAGCATACCCCTAAACTAATAAGTGAAGTGGTGTGATTTGTGGCCAAGTATGGTGACCCATACTCAGAATTTGGACTCTGCATTTAACCCTTCCCAGTGCACGCACACACACACACACACACACACTGTGAACACACACCCGGAGCAGTGGGCGCCCGGGGACCAGTTGGGGGTTCGGTGCCTTGCTCAAGGGTCTCACCTCAGTCGTGGTATTGAGGGTAGCAGAGAGCGCTGGTCATTNCCCTTAACTAGTACATTGTTGAAGCACCTTTTGATTATATTACACCACTCAGTCTTTTTGGCTACGAGTCTATCAGCATAGCACATCATAGTGACTTGGCAATATTTTCTCACTTTTTCTTACAAAAACATTCTAGATCCGTCACATTGTGAGGGCATCTACTCTGCACAGCCTGCTTCAGGTCACCCCACAGATTCTCGGCTCTGGCTAGGCAATTCAAAAACATTGATCTTTTGTTTAAGCCACTCCTTTGTTGATTTGAATGTATACTTTGGGTCATTGTCATGCTGAAACGTCAAATTCCTTGCTTACTAGCAAAAATCTGAAGGTTTTGCACTAAAATCGACTAGTATTTGCAGCTATTCATGATTCCCTCCACCTTGATAAAAGCCCCAGTTCTGGCTGAAGAAAAGAAGCCCTAAAGCATGATGCTGCCACCACCATGCTTCACCAGGCATGTAGTTTTTCGTGATGTGCTTTTTTTTTTTTTTTTTTTTGCACCAAACATACCTTTTGGAACTAGGCTCATCAGACCATAACACATATATATAATGTGTGAGTGTGCGTGTAATTGTAAAGAGCTTTGTAACCATCAGTGGTAAAGCTGTAAATTTTCTTACATGGGAAAGGCCTTGCAGTGACAAGCATGAAAAGCTGCATTTTTATGCCTTATTAACATCAAGAGACAGAGGGGGAAAAAAAGAGAAGCTGTTGAAGTAATGAAAGGTTTATCGCTGCTATAATGTAAACGGAACTAACTAGTTTCCTGGACGTTCCACAAGGTTAAACATAACTATAAACAGAAAAATGTATGATGTGCCATTGTTTAATCAATAATAAAATTGCTACTGGCAGATTTCTGTGGTACAAGAATATTAAAATAGTACAGGTCATGTTGTTACTGCAAAATAATAAACTTCATGGTGATGACAACATGCGCCATCGTATTTTATGATTAATGAAGAATTTATACTGTTAAAGAAATATTTATTTTGGTTTTGAAAATATACTATAATATAAGATTTCAACAAAGATACTTCCCCTTCTGCTAGAGATACTTTCCCTTATGCTAGAGATGACACTGTTCTTAAAATCATCAAACATTTATTATAATATTTCACTCTGCCTGACAGCATGGCAGGATTTTACATCAACCTGTCCTGAGCTGTAGCTGAAGTGTTGACTGGATGCCGAGTGAGAAGGATTAAGTCATTAAATATATAAAATTGTCTCTTGGCCACACAAGAGAATGCACCCTGGCTGATCCAGACACAGAGCAGGCTGGAGAGTGTGGAACATTTTGTAAATTATTATCTGTATATTATTATAATATTATGAAATAAAGACCTTTAGAAATCATTCACACTGCTGCAAAATGTTCCCTTTTAGGTTTGACACTTTCTGATGCCGTAGGCACCAAACAATCATGTGTGTTCATCATTGGACATGTCACTGATGAGCACTTCTAGATTATTGTATAAAATACTTCTCATTCCAGACTACTTTTTATTAGTAGTATCTGATGTATGCTTCTGTGGCATCATATTAATTGTCACTCAATTAATGTGGGTGAATCTAAAACTCTAAATTGAGACAAATCTGAAGAGATGGCAAACCAATGTGATGATCATAACTAGGCCTAATTATGACTGCAAATCTCAATATCATCTCAACGAGATGTTTATTTCAATCTTGCCTGCTTCTAATTTTTATATTATTACAATAAAGTCATCATTATTTGTTTTTTGTCTCTTTTATGCTACATCATATGACTGGAGATTTCAATGGGGAGCACTTCTAGCTTACATAGAGCTAGAAATTACGCAGGATGACATGATGGCCTTCAACTACCAGGAACTTATATCACAAGCTTACATTCCTCTTTCTTGCAACTTAAAACCTTCCCTGTTAGTTTCCCCCTTAGTCACATTTTAATTCAAAGTGGTTACATTGCAAACATTGCAACATCAGTGTCATCGTCAGCAAACATTGTTATATCATTAAAATTAACCATCATTATTTGCTGGACATTGTGTGGGTTACTTAAAGACTTTATCATAACTAGGCCTATTTCTCATTTGTATATTGTAACATTCGTGTAAACACATATGCTACATCATATTACTGGAGATGGAGAGCATTTCTAGATTGGCAAAAATAAACAAAATTAATAATATGAAAAAGACATCCAGAAGATTGGATCATTCATTCATTCATTCATTCATTCATCAGTAATTTCTTTATTCTGATCATGGACATGGGGACTCAGAGGTGAGAAGAAACCAAAGAATGCAGAAATCCACATAGACACAATGAGAACATGTGAAATTCTACACAGACAGTACCCCAAGCTCAGGATCAAACCAGGGACCCTGGAGCCTTGAGGCAGCAATGCTACCCACTGCACTTTGAATTTAAATGGCTGACACTGAGAAGTTGCTAACTCTGACCATAGAAAATTTTGACTATTTTTTTTCCTTTTTTTTCCCTTTATTTTGCCTTGATCTATTAATAAGAGGTTCTTTGAAAATGTTTGTTTTCACACTTGGCCCGCACTCAGGACCGATTCTGGGCTTATTTGGGGTAGGGCTCACTGGTTTGCTTTCATATAGATGAATTCCTTCCAAACCATGGATCGATTGCGCAATTCCATACATCAATTTCATGCACACAGTTTTGCAAAATGGTAGGCAAGTTCATGCTGTTTTTATCATTTTACTTGGTACCAACACTCATTTGGCAAAGAATAGCACTTCTTGCATGCACAGCATGGCATCATGTAAGAATAGCTGAAAACAAGGAGCTGTTCTTATACAAGAAGATTTTTAGTCATGCAGGCCGGCACAAAACGTACACTTTTCATGATGCTTTCAGTGCAAGCATTTGCACCATGAAGATGAGATAATTATGGTGCACCAGCCCAATAAAACACTGGTTTCTTATGTCACCATTTCACCTCCCTGATCTAGACTCTGAATATGATGTTTTATAATAGGGGTGTTCAAAGTCCGGCCACAGGACAAATGTGGTTGCTAAGTACAGAAAATGGTGATGGTGAAATTGTGATGATGTGTGAGCAGCGAGGATTAGCCTCATGTGTATGCAACAGATGGTCCCAGTTAGCATCAGCAGGTTTCTCTTTAGAACTTTTAACACCTGGATAAAGAGAGATTCCCTGAGATGTGAGCACAGGCCAAGAGAATGCTAGGCTTTAATGCTGTCCACATATATCTGTGAACACGCTTCTCTGCTATGAACTTAAACAAGAACCATTTAAGCTTAAGACTGACTGCCTGAGATCCGGACTAACTATGTGACATCTTGCATGTCACAGCCAAAGCTGTCACACCCAATTTTCTGCTGTCACATCTCAATTTTGACACATTTTTTGTTTTCATTTCTTGGTTATGTGACTAAAGATATGAGAAAATAAGTACAGCTTAACGCCAACTGTGTCGACATGGATGTCCCCGCTACAAGTCTAGTCTTTTTTGTTACTAATTTGCATGCTAGAAAGATCTTTAAAATATACTTCAAACAGAAAAGGAAGCTATTGAAGAAAAACTATTTCAGACATTTGACCTTGCTGTGTCCTTGACCCTGTTTGAATGAATTCCAAACTCAGTTCAGCTGCTGTTTACAATAACAATTCCATATAAATCTTACAGACATTCACCCACTCGTTCCTGAGATATCGCACTAATCTTGGACGGACAGACTGATGGACGGACAGACAACCCGAAAACATAATGCCTCCAACCACTCAGTGGCGGAAGTATAACAACGGCTTTCTTTGTTTTTAAGGTCCAGATGTATACCACTGCATAGCAACTGAAAAACGAAATGCAACCTGCATAAGAAATGTTAACTGCAAACACTTTAACACTTCAAAAATGCAGTATTGTGCATAAATGTTTGGAAGAAATCATTCAGCCTAAGGTTGTAGTAACATTTAATATTGCAGTATTTTGTATACAAATGATACCCTGCTCATATTAAATTCAGTTATAAATTGTTCTATATGTTTGTCTTTTTTCATGTTTTTAATATTTGATATTTTTAATATTTTATTAATAATATTTTGGAGAAAACATTACGGTTTTGTTCATGAATATGCTTTCTATGGACAAATCCTTAAAGTTCTTTTAATATACTTATTTGTAATGCCCCGTGTAACCTGTAGACAGATTTTGAGTGTGTATGAGAGTGTGTGTGTGTGTGTGTGTGTGTGTGTGTGTGTGTGTGTATATCTCACCGGTGTCATTCCATTGCTGTCCGGAGAGTTGTCGTGCGACTCCACCACCTTTTGGTACTCTGTCTTTTGAAGGACATTAAAAGACATTAGTGCGAGCTTTGAGAATGTATACATTCCCTATAGTAGTCTTCCCTATAGTAGTCTTCCCTATAGTAGTCTATAGTTTTGTCTTTTTGTGTATTTGTAAAAAAAAAAAATAAATAAATAAAAAATTAATAGAGAAATGATTTTAGTTGCATTAATTGCACCTTTACACTGTGAATGAAATTAAATTGTGAGGCGCCTAAAGGTTCACACCACTATCTGAGTGGTACCTTGCCATTTGAAGAGATCCTGTCTGTGTGGGAAGGCAGAATCAAGCAGTAGGATTGGGTGATGTCCTCTCTGCCCTCTGTGCTCTGGGCATCAGTAGTAAAGGAGGAAGAACTGAGCGTGTCTGATGATTCTGCACACTGCATGGTCTTCAAAATGCAAATCAGTTCTACTTAGTTACATGAGTTACACTTTTCCTAATTTTATTCAATTCAATTAGTAAACTAATTTTACTCTTGGCAAAATCAGCGTATCAGAAAGGTTTGGTATTAAAGTGCCACGCAGACTAAAGATCTGTCCATATGCTCTGGATTACAACCCACCCTCAGGCAGGAAGCCCTTACTTAGCATCAGATATGCACACACCAAAGTGCACTACTTGTCAACAGCACGAGAGTATTTCGCAAAAAGAGAGCTTTCAGTAATGACTTTCACAATTACACACTTGAAATCCCTTCAGAATTACTGCTACATCTGCTGTTGGGTCTCTACTGAACCCACATTTTCTGAATAAGCAGTTTCTGAAAAACCAATTTAGGACAAATAGTATTAAAGTAAGTTGCCTCACCTGACTCAGCTGTCGTACATTTGCATCCTGGGTACTGTGGGTCAGGTCAGAGGAGAGCTGAGAGAATACACAGAGAGACGCAGAGAGAGAGAAAGAGGAAAATGAGCACAAGTGACAAAGTTTGAGTATGGAAATCCCCTGAACATTATGACTAACTTGCATATACATGACATACGCACACTCTCAATCACCGTAACCACAGTGACACAGCCACGCTAAAATGCCTACATGTTTCCGAATAGTGACAAAAATGGAGGCAGTAATAAGTATCATTCTGCTTTATCAAATCTGATAGTCTAAACACACCACACAAACACACAAGTTAAAACAATACTAAAAGCACAAACCTGTATGATCTCTGTGTAAGGTTTCAGTATGTTAGTTATATCTAAATATGTGCTAAACCGCTAAGCACTTTCTGCTTTATTCCAACCATTAGTTTTACTATGACAATTACTCTCTAGAGTATGACAGTTCTCTAGAGAGGCTGTTATGTGGTAGTTCCTGTATGTTAGCTGAAATAACTGTCACAGCTGAGGTCCTTCCTGTTCAGCAAAAAAAAAAAAAAATCATACCCAATTTACAGCGGCAGAGCTCATCAATCTGCCTTCAAATTATAATCCAGCAAATTCCAGGTCTGCTTAATCCAGTGGACAGACTGCTACTTTTTACAGCTTCCTGAAAACTATCCTTTATGCCACACTCTCTGATTATGGTCCAGCCTACTTTAGTCTCCATTTATGAACTTCCTCAATTTTCAAAGGAAGGTGGCATGTTACATATTCCTCTCTCTCTCTCGCTCTCGCTCTCTGTTTCTGTCTCTCTCTCTCTCTCTCTCACACACACACACACACACACACACAACAGAACAAGGAACTGTATTAAGTGTTTCTCCGTCATTTAAACCCTCTCTTGCCCGCAAAACAACTCTTACCACATAAACGTTACGTAGCATTTTGCAGCAATCTGAATAATGTTACTTAGTAAATATCTGTGTGTGTGTGTGTGTGTGTGTGTGTGTGTGCGTGCACGTCTGGTTACCAATGTAGAAACCTGGTCTGGCCAACAGGCATTAACCTCTTTACACCAGAAGCATTAGCTAAACAAAAAGCAATTTGAAGCAAATAAATAAATAACTGAAGATGGAAAGCGTAATCCCCTTTTTAATTTGACTCTGCCTTCTGCTCTAATCTGCACACTCAACGGGCAATCTGCCATC
>JAKKZN010000017.1:18958414-18970696 GCA_033441825.1 Pangasius elongatus
AATGATTCAGAAACGGAAACAGTGCTCGTGCCTGTAGCTTAGCATGCTAGCATCCAGCTTTTCCCTCCCGGCTCGCCAGCAAGTCCGCCCAAACTTTTTTATTTAATATTTTAGATACGAACTAAACCATTTTATTACATTTATTATGCCTAGCTGCTCAGAAGCTTTGTATATTCAGTAAGCAAAGAAAAACAAATTTACTTGGTTTGCTAGCGTGTTTTTTTCTCCTACCTGTTTTCCGATATGATCAGACAGGCTGATCTGATTGGTCCATTCCATCCCGCCTCCTGTGCTATGATTGGCTGGTTGTTATTGAGGGACTGTTGGTGAATGGAGCGTGTCAGCCAATCATGTTTAAGGAGGCGGGGTTTTTCGGAATATAGGTGGGGATGAATAGCGCGGCTTTGCTAGCTCAACTTGCTGCCAGTAAAGCAGGCGCATTATTTATTTATTAAATTAGTGTATTTTAGTGAGTTTATATTAAAAAATGTTGTCATTGTGTTAAACTAGTCAGCTGGCATAGGTTTGTAGGTATTTAAACCAACTAGCTAATGAACTTTTAATAGGCATTTGCAGAGTCATGTGCAGGGAAATGGGGGAAAGAATCATTTTTTTGGCTGCAGAAATAATTTTCAGTCCAGAAACTGTTACAGATTCATACCTGAGGTTTTCATCTTTGTGTTTGTGCACAGAAGGATGTGGGATTTTTGTGCTTATGGTCATAATTCAGATAGTTAGGCTGTATACTGCACCTTGCACTCAGGGTCAAGGTCACTTATTTCCTGATTTCTAAAATTCCACCGTTCATTCAGAGGATTCAGGACCAGAGCAACAAATGCACCCAAAATTAACGTCATAATCCTTCGTGAGAAAATCTGCTCACTCAACGCTGTATCGTACAGCTGAGTGCAAAAGTTTGCACCCCCCCCCCCCCCTCCCCTCCAATGTTCACTGGAGTGGGATTGAAAGGACTGCAAACTTTAACTCACATAAATTACACACAAGTCCAGTAATTGTAATTAACCGATTTATACTTATGTATCCAATTCTGAAACTCGTTCAGACTTAATTTTTTTTTAAAAATTAATGATCAGACATAATTTACGATGTTTGAGTCTTGTTTTTTGTTCAGATTAGACAATTTCTTTTTTAAACCTCCTTAATGTGGCTTCATTTTATCTTAGAAGGTGCGCAAACTTTTGCACAAGACCATATAGACTATATAGAGTGCGGGAATCACTGTGGACCTTGCGTTTCGTTTTGTTTAAAGTTTCTTCTGCAGCGGTTGCGTGATTATCAAATGTTTCTCTTGATGCATCTCGTATTAAATCATGATGATGATGATGATGATGATGAAGATGTAGCTGCCTATAGGAGGCCTTTGCGATTCAGCGTAACTGTACATTTAATTAAAAATGTCACTTTAGCGAAATAAAACATAATCGTTAAGGTCTGTAATGAAGTCGTGTTGCTTCTTTTTGCCGGTCTGTGTGTTCTGCTATACTCGTTCCGTCTCAGTAAGGAATTTGACAGTCTATATTCGCGCTATAACACTCATTTCATTGTTTAAAATCTTTTTATTTAAATTTAATGTGCATTATATATATATATCCTGAACGCATTCAGAAAAGGAATAACAATGCCTCTGTGCTTATATCTGTCTGACTGATCAACGGGTTTTGATGAATTTGTATTTAAAAGAAGATTTGGGTCTGTAAGCTTGTTTACGAGAGCTCGTGCAGATAATATTCTATAATCATATTTATTTCTAATTAATTTAGCTGCAAGTTAATCAGCCAAGACTTATTAGTGCCTCCTTTGATTAGAAATAATGATGCAGTAATAAGTCTGCGTGCCGAGATTACGATCATCGGACATCAGGCGGCTCGGGGACGTCATGTGTGCACGAATAAGTTTGTTAAACAGCAGAATAGAAACTAAAATAATGGCTGTAATGTGCTACTTGTTAGTCGCTGAACCTGCATAGTGGCGTGATGAGCTAATCGCCATGATTTACTATTCACACACACACACACACAGAGAAAAGTCTGTTTCAGATCGATGCTTAATCGTCACAGCGAACTGGTTTTTATTGTGTGTTTTGCTGTTCAGTGTGATGAGTAAGCCAACCTGTTTCTTCTCTTTAAATCATGTCAAAGGCTCATGTGCTGTTTTTTTATTTCTGTAATGAAGCTTTATTCAGTTGTGGCGGTTTGGTCAAGGCTCCGGGTTACGGATCAGAAGGTCAGAGCTGCCACTGTCGGGCCCTTGAGCAAGGCCCTTTACCCTCTCTGCTCCAGGGGCGCTGTATCACGGCTGCCCCTGCGCTCTGCCCCTGCGCTCCTAACAACCTGGGATATTTGAAATAAAGAATTTCTTCTTCATCTTCTTCAGACGTATGAAGCCACTCTGACGCCGTCCTCGTCCGCGTCACTTCCCTCCGTGCGGCTTTTTATAGCGCAGCCGCACATCCTGCCTGTTCACTGCCTCTTTTGTCCATGGCTGTACATTTTCCTAGAGCAGTTTGAGGAGCTGCACGTAGCTCAGCCAGGACGAGCTTTTTTTTTTTTTTTGCCAGAAGTTTGTTCGCCGTGATTGGCTGTTTGAATGTGCAGGTGTTCCTAATAAAGTGGACGGCGATTGTATACCGGCATATCTGTGTTAAACAGCCGAGTCAGGATGTTCGAACGAAGCGCTCCACCTGTCCAGGGGGTTCGATATGTTCTCTGTGATTCGATTGGTCCTTTTGTGATTATGGGCGGAGTCTAACCCGGGTGTTTTGTTGGCTGCAGGTGCCGGAGGCGGGGGCAACGACGTGCAGTGGTGCTTCTCGCAGGTCAAAGGAGCAATCGATGATGACGTAGCTGAAGGTAAGTGTATTTTATTATTATATTTTTTTAAACCTTCATGCAAATCCATGACACACTCAGATGCGAAGTAGAAGAAATTTAGCGTACAGCACAACGGACGCATTCTTTAAAGTGAAATTGTGTGTAAATCTTCGCGAGTCAAAACGAGCTGCAGGATTTACAGGAGTTTCAGAAATGCTGCTTTTCTTCATACGCACGTGTGGATGTCGATCACATGTAAAGCGCAAAGCCCATTCCTGACGCAGCTCATCTGCATATAGCCACGCCCCCAAAACTCCATAAAAGGTAAAGTGCACAGAGAGCAGGGAGCATGAAATGAATGATCAGGGTAAAGGCTGAAAATCAGAAGTGGAAGATACTACATTTCTACGCCAATAAGAATATTTAATAATAATAATAATAATAAGTGAATGTTAATTCTTCCGTCAGCTGAAGTGTTTGTTTCTGGCATTTTCTTACTGTGACATTTCTTTTGCCACAATATAATGATTAGTTTTGTTTGTCTTAATTTATGGGTTTGTGTTGGCTCTCTCAGTCTCTGTTTTTTATTCCAGATATAAAAGTGCGCTAATCCATGCAGATTGTATGATCTGAAGTCGATCAAGTCGAGGTTTTTACGTTAGTGAGTCCTCTCGTATGTAAGTTTACACGCGCTCAGGAGCATGAGTAGGATCCGAACGTTTTTTTCAGGATTTTCACGAATACCAAATTCCGTGTGTAAACGCTCGTACGAACGATTTACAGACATCATTTCTACGAATGCGCCTGACGTTAGATGCACAGCATTCCTGCTCCAGCGGTCGCTCCGCGTGAGTGAGGAAGCGTGTGGATTCTGTGCAGTTGACAGAGAGCTGGAATCTGATTGCGGAAGGCGGACGACGTGAATCCTGCCTCGTCATGTTCACACACGACATTGCTAACTCTGTAACCACAGCGGCTTCACTTTTTTTTTTTTTTTTTTGAAGGATACAACTAGAGCGAGACTTTTTCCTCCTTGTGCGGAACACACATCGAGAGGACGTTAAATAAAACTACGACACACCAAAGACGCGTATAGAATTGATTACAGGGGGCACAAACTTTCAAGTCATCACCGCTGCTCCTGGCTGCATGGAAATTTTTTGTCCTCTTGCACCAGGAGGATTTTTTTATTTTTTTTTGTACTTCCACATCCTCTGATCAGCGCTCAGGAGTCGCGAAAAAGCGATTGGTCACGGCTTAGAATGAGGCGCTGATGAAACCGAAGCCCCGCCCACTTCAGTCAGAAATACAGCGGATCCGGAATTCCTTCTCACGTCGTCGTATTTAAATCTAATCCCTTAAACCACTCCATGTGATGCATCTTGTATCTGGTAAAACTTTAAGATGCAAATGAATTTTTTTTAGACTATTAGTTTTGCATATTCATGTTATATGCAAATGAGCTCATTACACTACAGGGTTTCTCTAATGTTACTGGTTTTCAGCATTTTTATTTTCCTTAAAGGTGCCAACCTTTGCGTTTGTAGCAGGATGGTGCGATACGACGACAAATATCATACCACAATACTCTGATATTTCTGCGATACTTGATATTTATCACGCTACACGCTTGCGTAGTTAAGAAAATCGCTGATTCTTTTGTTTAATATCTCCAAAAATAAGGAGGACAGAATAAACATTCTTTCTTGATTTCAGCAAATTCAGCTGCTTCCTGTAACAGTCTGTAACTTTTATTGAAAATGTTTTAAACAGATATTTTAAAACTCAGAGAAACAAAGTGTCCTGTGGTATCGTTTATCATGGTATCGGGATTATATTGTCGTCGCGTATCGCCCGACACGTGGCTGGAAAGTTTACACCTGTACGACATGACGGCCGCGACGGAACCTCAGAAGCACCGGTCTGCTTTGACATCTGGAACGAATTCTCACATCTGCATCCAGGACGCGTTCTGGGCTCGTTTGTGGGCGGGGCTTATAACTTCAGGTCTGCTTAGTCGTAGAAGAAATCGTTCTGAGCGGTGGATTGATTGTACAATTCCATACGTTGCTCTTGTGCATGCAGGTTGACGCTACGTTCGTCCAGTTATTTCATTTTTTTCCCTTAGTTATTATTTTCCTTTGGTACGAACGCTTACAGCGCTCTTCGGATGCACGTGTGTGTTTTTTTTTTGTTTGTTTTTTTTTTTTCCCAGCTAATAACAGCGCTGCAGTCATATGAAAGTCTGTTTTACAGATCAGTAAGCATCCTGTCTTCTCCGCTGATCAAACTGGATCACCAAACTAAAACCAGGAAGTAACTCGAACCAAGTTTACAGCAGCTTCCGTACACGGTGCAGACCGCGGGGTCGGATCAAGAGGACCAGGGCTGGGATCTCTGGACCGCTCCCGGCCTTTTACACTTCACCAAACACACCGAACCTGAACCACCAGGGGGGGAAAAGAAGAACTCAGGGAAGTGAGAAGACATATTTAGGTTGTGATCATGATCAAAAGGGAGCTGGGAAATTTCTGACGTCCCAGTAGGAAAGATCTGATTGAACGGCTCTCGAAAAGTCAGAGATGTTGGTTTTTTTCTCTCTCTTTCCTTCCCCCTCTCTTTGAGAGCTCTGACTTCTCCGAGTCACTCGCAGTGAAAAGTAAGAACTTTTGAGTCTCTGTTTATATCTGAAAATCGCCGGGCTTCACTTCGATACACTGCGAAAGCTCCAGTTTTCGTAGAAGGCCGTCCGCGGGTCTTCATTAAAGCGGCCGAGTTTGCGTGAACGTCGTAACGTCATTCCCCGCTGTCATAAACGCAGCATTCGACTCCATGCAGTCAGCTGTCTGTGACGTCCTCCATCTTGCGTAACTCTCACTAACAGCACAAACAGCACTCCACATGCTCCAGCTTGTCGCAGGGATCCGTGGCCTTCATACGCACGCTCTCGAAATCTCCCAGGATTCTCCACTGAGTGTACAGCGTGCCCGAAAAGCCAGGAACCACCGAGAGTAAAACTGCAAAGACTTGATTTTCTGTTTAATATTTACAGCATCTGTTTTTTAATATATTTAAAGTGTTATATATTTTATTTATTTACTTATATATTAAGCCCCATCGTCCTTCCAGAAGCTTGCACACATTTTTATGTTTTCATGAAAACACACACACACACACACACACACACACACACACACACACACACACACACACACACACAAAACACTGTGGTTCATTCCGCAGCTATTATTCCTGCTTTGAAAAGGTGGATGTCCTTTTGTGCTATATGAGCTAACTCACTCTCTAACACACACACACACACACACACACACACACACACTCACTCGTAAGAGAGGCCTCAGAGGCCAAGCACACACAAAAGCCTCCTGCTTCACTCTCTCTCCCATATTGTTGTTGTACATCAGTGAACAGCCGAGGGTTAAAGCATGAGTCAGTCTCCAGCGAGCGAGACTCAGACGCACGCACACACACACACACACACACACACACCTATTTTAGGGCAGCGTGGGAGTGTGTTCGCCGTGTGCTGATATTCATCTCTCATTTCATGATAACTGCTGGTTTACCGCCGCAGTGTCATTCGTCATGTTTGTCATCATCCGGCATTTTACACACAGCAGCATCTTTTCAGAAATTTGTGCAAAATGATCAACCTGAGCTTCGTTTTAAACCGTTCACACTAACACAACGTGCATAAATATCCTGCTGTGGTGTGTAATACTGTGTTAATGAGTGTGTGTTCGTGCACACCTTGACCTCTGGCAGAGAGGTCATGACATCCTGGCACCGTGTTGGTTTGACTGATTAAGAGTCTGTGTGTGTGTGTGTGTGTGTGTGTGTGTGTGTGTGTGTGTGTGTGTGTCTCCCTGATAGCTGATATCATCTCCACCGTGGAATTCAACCACTCAGGGGAGCTGTTAGCCACTGGAGACAAAGGCGGACGCGTCGTCATCTTCCAGCAAGACACTGAGGTATCGGCACACGTTTCCCATCATGCATCACTCCACACTGCATATTAGCCACGTCCATTTCCGCAGCCTTGCCAACCTTCACACGTTCTCCATATCTGCGCTCTGTATTTTAACAGCGGAGTACAGTGGTACGGGTTCTCTCTCAGAACTCACTCGGGCGATTTGATTTCGGTTCGGCGTCCTCGCTTCCTGCCCCTGCGTCATTAATGTCGAAAAGAATTTTCATTTTACTGCATTTAAGTAAGAAATTTAAGTTTACTACATTTATTTATTCGGGATGCACTAGAGTTTCTGGTCAGAAATGGTATGAAAGAGGGGAAAAGAATTGAAAAGTGTAGCACGTTATCATCATTAGCATTAAAATGATCGTCTGATGCTGCATTCCACTTACGGCAGATCTTTGTTTTCAACCTCCGCGCATTAAATTTAAAAAAAAAAAAAAACACGTCTCCGTGTTGGTTAGCTGAAAAAAAGCCAACTGTATAGTCGGCGTATAGTACAAACACTTGTATGTACGGCATCGCTCATTTAAAGGTAAGAAGTTCCAGTTTGTTTACTGTTCGTGCTGGGAGCGGCCATTTTGATTTGACCACACTTGCTGAACTCGGAGTTGAGGAGACCGTCCCGAGCAGGAGTTAAGGGGACGTTGTCTTTGGCTTTTCCTGGTCCGAGGGCGGGAATTATACACATATTCAAACTATGAATATCAGTACATCTGATATCTGTCGCTCACTTTTCACTAACTATTCAAAGCCGTTATTGAATAACGAGGGGTGTGTCTTTGTTTTGTAGCTTGTTGGCATTTTAAGAAACAAAAAGCAAACCTCACATAGAAATGATACTAACGCTAGTCTAGTTTGTTAGCAAGCATTAGCTAACGCTAGTTAATGCAAATGAACTTGACGTTACTCACCTAGCTGGGTCTGCCTAGCTACGCTTTTCAGTTGTTTATTTTGGAGATCGAAGCTGTTTTGCGATGATTGTTGACGTTGCTAGTTATTGGGGCAGTTATACTTATAATAACAACAGGCAGAGACTGATTAAAGCGATGCAGTAGGAAAATGAACATTAATATTCAACGCACGTAGCCAAGCAGTAACGCAGTTTCATCTGAGGGAGCGTCGGATGGAGGAAGAAGCAGCGGAATGACGAAACATGGTGGATAAATATATTGATTTATACGCGGTATTTTGTCTAGCATCTAACGAACCCTGTCTCTGTCTTTTAATTCTCCAGAACAAGGCGCAATGCCGCAGCGATTACAACGTTTACAGCACGTTCCAGAGCCACGAGCCCGAGTTCGACTACCTGAAGAGTCTGGAGATCGAGGAGAAGATCAACAAGATCCGCTGGCTGCCACAGAAAAACGCAGCGCAGTTTCTGTTGTCCACAAACGGTGAGTGTGTCAGAGGAGGGGGCGGAGAAATTCCACGAAACCTCCCACGGTTACAGTTAGAAGACTAGAAGCTGGCGTTTCCCGCATTATGGAAAATAGCCGCAGGAGAGGATGTGTCTGAGATCACTTCATCGAAAGGGATCGACTCTCTCTCACCCAAGCGAAGAAAAATACCATCTCTGTGTGCGGTGATGTGTGTAAAGGTCTAACGCTACTGAAATGCGACACCGCTATCGAGTACTGAGCGACTGCTTTCTCTCACGCTAATAACTGCAGATGTTTTAGAGTGTCTGACTAAGCTGCTTCGCATCGTATAAAATAAAGACGTGTATAAAACCCGAGCAATATAATGTCCTGCTGTTATTAAAATTGCATTTGTTTAGATAATTCTGAAGTTCTGTAGTCAAGTGAGAACATGGCAGTCGCGCTCGGGTCCGAGGGTGTGTGTGTGTGTGTGTGTGTGTGTGTGTGTGTGTGTGACGTGGTCTCGATCCACTTCCAGCTGAACTCTATTGGGAAAATGATTCGACTCTGAATCGACTCAGTGATAGAAAACCCAATAGGCAAATGATTCAAAAGAATCAATTTCACTGTGATTCTGAATCAGCAAATAGGTGCGAAAGCTCTCTCTCTCTCTCTCTGTGTGTGTGTGTGTGTGTGTGTGTGTGTGTGTGTGTGTGTGTGTGTGTGTGTGTGTGTGTGCGCACTTTCGCCAATGTACAGCACAAAATAGATGCATGCTGTTACCTCACCATGAACTAGAGGCGGGGTTTATTTGATTGACAAGCCGGCAGCTTGTGCTTATTATTAATGTATATCCTGCTTTATTTATTTATATATTTATTTATTTATTTATTTATTAATCAACAGACAAAACTATAAAGTTGTGGAAGATAAGTGAACGTGATAAGAGACCAGAGGGCTACAATCTAAAAGAGGAGGATGGACGCTGCAGAGATTCGACCACCATCACTACTCTGCGGGTACGTACACACACGTATATAAACACACACACACACACACACACACACACACACTTCAGACCTGCTCATAGCCCCCCCGCCGGAGTCTCACCCGTGTTCTGCGTGTCAGGTGCCCGTGTTCAGGCCCATGGACCTGATGGTGGAGGCGAGCCCTCGGCGTGTGTTCGCCAACGCTCACACCTACCACATCAACTCCATCTCGGTGAACAGCGACAACGAGACGTACCTGTCCGCCGACGACCTGCGCATTAACCTGTGGCACCTGGAGATCACCGACCGCAGCTTCAGTATCCTGCTCAGGGAGAAGGTCAGGCTCGGGGAGAGTGTGTGTGTGTGTGTTGAAGTTCAGGTCTGAGCAGGAACACACAACGGCTTTTCCAGATCAGCTGTGTGAGACACACACACACACACACATTTCTATCTCAAGCACAAGAATTGAAGTGACAAATGAATACTGCTCATCAAAGCACAAGTACTACACATTAAAAAAAGAAAAAAAATGATTTAAAGAAAAAAAAAACCCTGAAAGGTTTAATGTTAATAACATTAATTATTCAGGTGTAAAAGGAAAAAGACTGATGTTCTTTAAATAAATGATCTGAACACACACACACACACACACACACACACACACAGAAATGATTTCATTATTGGATAAATGTGTGATGGTTTTAATTCTTAAAACTATTAAAATTAAAGTTAAATAGATTTAGTGGCACAAAAATGTAAAATGTTTAACATTTTAATTACTATTACTTATTATTTATTAGTATGATTTTATTTGCGATTACGGATTTAATTAAATAAATCTTTTAGCTTGGATTTGAATAAACAGAGACGTGTGAGTGTGTGTGAGTGAGTGTGAGTGAGTGTGAGTGAGTGTGAGTGTGTGTGAGTGTGAGTGAGTGTGAGTGTGAGTGTGTGTGTGTGTGAGTGTGTGTGTGTGTGAGTGTGTGTGTGTGTGTGTGTGAGAGAGAGTGAGTCCCTGGGAGCTGCACATGCTCCTTAACTCGCCTCTCAGACATCGTGGACATCAAGCCGGCCAACATGGAGGAGCTGACGGAGGTGATCACGGCGGCCGAGTTTCACCCGCACCAGTGCAACACCTTCGTCTACAGCAGCAGCAAAGGCACCATCCGCATGTGTGACATGCGCGCCTCCGCCCTCTGCGACAAACACTCCAAACGTGAGTCTCGCCACCACGCCGAAGACGGGATACATCTATTACCGAGGAACATATGATGGATTTTTTTTAACGTAACCTTATTGCTTAAATGTTTTCATTAAAAGCGATTGTGTCTTGTGTCTCGTGTGTGTGTGTGTGTGTGTGTGTGTGTGTGTGTGTGTGTGTGTGTGTGTGTGTGGTGTCAGTGTTCGAGGAGCCAGAAGACCCCAGCAACCGCTCTTTCTTCTCAGAAATCATCTCTTCCATCTCGGACGTGAAGTTCAGCCACAGCGGCCGCTACATGATGACCCGAGATTATCTGTCCATCAAGATCTGGGACCTGAACATGGAGAACCGGCCAGTGGAGACGTATCAGGTGGGGCTACAGGAACCGGGGGAAAGCGATGGAGGGTGTTTTAGGGGGGGATTGACAGATTGTGGGTGTGGTTTAACTTGTTAATATCTTTTTTTTTATTTTTACATAATTGGAGTGTGTAAGTGTAAATCCAAACAAAACAGCACATAATCCAAAAGTATTGATTTTCCCGCGTGCTCCCATTTCCTCCCTAATTTGGCTAATCTTAGCTAATTCCCACCAGTCAGCTCTCCCATATCACATGACAGCTACAGTTAAAAGCGCTATCCGCCCTCTTCTGCATACATTAGCTCACAAGTGCCCATGATTGGCTGGTGTCACTGTGATAGACAGGGGACAGGCGAGAGTATGCCCCTCCCACTCAGCACAGCCAATTTTGCATCTCATAGGACACAATAGGACCAATAAGATAAATTTTTTGTAACGTGTACCTCAACAGGTTGTGCGTTTAACTAGTTTGGTAACTCCACTATCCTAGTTAAGCGACCTTTTCAACTAGAGTTGCATTATGTTTGTAATAAAATGTTTCTCGTCTTTGAGGAAGTGCTATTTCCAGTGTCTTGTTACACTAATGCTAATGCTAGCTAGCTGGAACTTCAGAAATCACAGAAATGAATTTTCCTTTATTGTAAGTGCAGTGAAATAAACCTGCTTACTATGTTATTAAACACGTGACGGCGCTATGAAGAAGTTGCTGCATTCTTACGGAGTCTGTCATAGCCAGGTTATAATTTCAACCACGTTCATGTCGCCAAAGCACATCGGAGAAAGAGAAAGGCTGTGATAAGCCGTAATGACACAACATGAAGTTAATGTGAAAGCATTTCATTAAGAATGCAACTTGGGAAATGATTCATCCGCATTTTGGAAAAACAAACCAATAAAATGAACACATTTGAACATTGGTTTGAGGAGGGGAAAAACACACACACACACACACTAAATAAAAAATATTTTTAGGAGACAAAAACTGTTCTATATCATCAGTCTCAATCAAGACAGCAATAACCAAATGACTGAAATATGTCTATTGTCTAAAAACAAAGACTGAAACGAACTAAATCCAAACTATATGTTAAAATTAACACACAGTTAACTGTAATATTTATCGTACTGTAATGTTAAGGCACGAATAGGGCGTTTCTGCAGTGACCGCATGCGAACCACTAGAGGGCGATGTTTGGATGCGTTGTACAGTGCACTGGATCAGAGCACACAGATATCAGTGTGTAAAAAACATTGTGTGACGTATTGATTCAAAATTAAAAAATAATTGAAATCGAAAGCCGCGATGACGTCCCAGAGGACTCTGACCTCTCAAGCCTTCTTCTCTCCACAGGTTCATGAATACCTCAGGAGTAAGCTGTGCTCGCTCTATGAAAACGACTGCATCTTCGACAAGTTCGAGTGCTGCTGGAGCGGGAACGACAGGTGAGGAGGAGATCGAGATGCGTCAGCCCTGACAAGTAGTGCAGCTGGTTTACACACAGGTTTACATTAACGCGCTCGTTCTAATACCGTATCGTTTCTATAGTAACC
>JAKKZN010000017.1:18980668-18985668 GCA_033441825.1 Pangasius elongatus
CTCCCCGGGCGCCGCAGCTAAAATGGCTGCCCACTGCTCCGGGTGTGTGTTCACGGGTGTGTGTGTGCACTTGGATGAGTTAAATGCAGAGCACAAATTCCAAGTATTGGGTCGCCACACTTCACTTCACTTCATCTCCTCCTATCAGCATCTTATCAGATACTTTTCTTCATAAACACATTGTGGCTTAAAGCAAACTTGTGACATTTTTGACAATTTTCCTCCTTTTTTTTTTTTTTTCCCGGTCTCTTCTTCGTCACTTTGCGCAAGTGCTCGCGTGCTTATTCGCGTCGCATCTCCTCTGTGTACCTTCACGTCCTCTTTCTTTCTTTTGAGTTGATTCTTTTTTTTAAACGCATTATTACCTAGACATCACCTACCTTGCTTTGCTGTTTAGATTGTGGCTGAGCTAAAGGTTACAGCTGCTTTCGGGTGTGGAGAAGCCTTTATTAATTCATTCGGATCTTCTTACCCCTGTCTCTGGACAACTCTAATCGTTTTGACATTAAAATTTAAAGAAGAAATCATGTTGTTGTTTTTTTTGTTTACTTTAATATGCACACTGTTTTATAAAAAAATAGTGCATTGAGGAAACCTCTGGTTTATGCGTCATGTAAAGAGTGCAATACTGTGCAAAAGTCTTCAGCATAAACACTGATAAGGGAAATAAAGTCAGGATTTGGCGCGATGGCCGTTTGCATCAGCAGTCTCAGATACACTGCGCAGTTTTGTAAGGACACTGGGATTGGAAGGTTTTACTGAATATCTGTCTCTTCTGGAGACTTTGAATGTCGCACTCGCTTGCTTTGCAGGTAAAACGTGCCACTAACACAGAAGTCGTAACGCATCTAAAACATTTCTGTACATAAACAGCTAGGATGCCTAAGACTCTTGCACAGTGCGGTATGTTTCTTAAAACAAGCCACGTTACAATTAGTACATTGTCAAGTTGGCTGAAAAAAAAATCAGTTTAGTAGACCAGCAACACATCAGCAGCTCTTAAATGTGTTCAGTTATCAGTGTTTATCACACACCGGTTGAACGTAGCGTATGATCTGTAAAACAGATGACCAGTCTGCAATTCATTACCAAAAAAAAAAATCTGAATGATGGTTGTCCCATATACCTGGAAGTGAAATGGATTTATTCTGGATTTTATGTGATGAAGCTAAATAAAATATCCTCTTACACTTTTTTTGAGGGAAAAAAAAAAAACAGTTACTGCATCAAATTTGTAGAATGCTAATGAAAAATGATATACACTATGTGTCCAAAAGTATGTGAACACCTGACCATTATGCCCAGATGTGTTCAGTGGGGTTGAGGTCAGGGTTCTGTGCAGGACGCTCGAGATCTTCAACTCCAGCTTTCACACACCATGTCTTCATGGAGCTCGCTTTGTGCACAGGGGCGTCGTCATGCTGGAACAGGTCTGGGTCTCTTAGTTCCAGTGAAGGGAAACTGTAATGCTACAGCACACAGAGACATATTGTACAACTGTGTGCTTCAAAATTTGTGGCAACAGTCTGGGGAAGAATCACATAAGGGTGTGATGGCCAGGGGTGCACAAACTTTTGGCCAAATGTCATTATCACATTTGGTCACTAGCTGAGTTTATGGTCATGGGTTTATTGCTCTGTTTTGCCCCCTAGTGGACTAAAAGATGCACAACACAGAGGCTGAATTTATCTGGTGGGCCAGATGTTTGACACCTCTGTCTTAAACTGGAAGCTCATCAACATGCTTCATGCATGTTCTTCAGTAACTGCTACACATTATTAAGTAACAGCTAAAAGGAAAAATGGCTGGAGTTAATAGAATGAAGAACGTACGCCTGGATCCACCACCAAGTCCTGAGAGGTTTACGAGAATACGTAATACAACTGAAATAAAATCAGCCTATGAGTATATTCCATGGAGATAAATCTTATTAATGAAAGAGATTTTATATGAAATGCAATGTAAAGTAAAACTAATGTTTAATAGAAAGTCTTCATAAGATGATTTCAGCCAAATTAAAACACTGTTATGGAAAAATATCATGACGTTTGTATAGTCCTGAAACCAGTAATGGCAGTGAGTCGTTTGGGAGCTGAAAGAGTCGACTCGTGTTCGTGAGCTGAATCAAATGATTTGACTCACTAAAAAAACAGCAACCCAGAATTCCCCATCACTGCTAGCTTTCTATTCTCAGTGATCTCCTCTGCCCTCTAGTGGGTGAGACTAGCAGTGAAGGGTGTGTCCTTCTCTGGCTTTAAGACCTGAGCAGTGCAGAGAGACAAAAAGCTGATGAATCAGATGAGTCAGGATGCTCTGTCCGAGCATGAAACACAATCCACATGCAGAAGCCATGAGGAACACACATCACTTCAGTGCTCATGCTGCACAAGTGGTTCCTTCTTCACTGTAATTATTTCCTGTTTATTGCTTCCTCGTGATGTGAGCGTGTTTTTTTTTTTTTCTCCTTCATACCTGCATTCATAGCAACATTCCTTTATAACCACAAAACCCGACGACACATTGTCTTTGCAGTCTTACATGTACTATAGGAAGAAAGCCCAGTGAGACACACCCATAAATATCTAATCACACACTAATCCAATCATCCAGCCACCTCCCAGTGACCTATGACATCAGCAGCAGGAGTGGGAGGAGCTACACTCAGGGGTTGCTCTCTCCTGATAGGCTGAATCACATGTTCTGATGCTCTCTGAGGGAAGGCTGAGTGGGAAATGTTTTAATAAGCAGGGTTTTTTTTCCTAGAGCTAGCCGGGCAGTCTGATGAGATAATATCGACATTGTGATAAATTACCTCACAATATGCTTTTCTGAGATACTTCAGGTAACGATAATCGCTTCTATAAATCTGACCAGCTTCAGTGGTAGTGTGTGTTAAACATATACAAGTTCTTATACAAACACCAGAAATAGAAAATCAGCAATTTGATCATAATGCAATAAATTTCCCCTTTTCCTTTATTTTTTATTTTTTTTTATACCTGAAATGAAGTCAGCCATGTTTGCTGGCCAGTTGATCCTGCTATTTATCCCACAGCACTGTTCAGTTCTGGATTCTGATTGGTCGGAAGGTGTTGATTAATTTTCTATAACAGCAGCTGTGACAGTAGTGCAGCTCCAAGTTACAGGTTTATCGTTTCCATAGTAACGGCTCATTCCCAGGGACACTCAACAGATTTGAAACCCCGTTGCCGTGGTGACGTTTATTTAACGTTTATGGAAGGAGTCTCCAGTGCCACCGCTTTGTAAGAGTCAGAGGTAAGTTCTGCTTCATGCCTCTTAACCACCAGCCTGGAGAACCTTCACCCAAAGTCGCACGTCGATCATATAAAGCAAATCGCTCCCTGGAACCTCTGAACCAGGTTTCTAACGGGTTGGTTTTGAGGAACCGTGGAGGTTACCTGATGTCCTGAGAAGCACACTTACACACATAACCTAGCTTTCTTTATTCCTGCTCGGAATGCTGTGCTGTAAGTGGAATGAAGCGGTTCCGGACGTGACGTCAGCTTCATCACAAAACCTGCGGCTGATTATTTTCCCAGAACAGCACAACGCAGAGTTTGTGATTTCTTAATTCGTTTGTTTTGTGTATCTGGAGATTTAAAGCGTGCTTCTCTCAAACGTCACATCGTTACAATATCACTTTAAAGCAATACGGTTGCAGCATTTAGTGCTTGGACCCCTAATTTCCGGTTTATGATGACTGTGTGTTTGCAAATGTTTCTGATACAGAATAAAAAGACGTGTGTGTGTGTGTGTGTGTGTGTGTTATGGTTGTAGACTGTTTAAGCAATACTGTGTGTGTGTGGGTGTGCGTGTGTGGAATGGCTCGCGCGGTGCTGAACGGACAGCGCCCTGGGCGGGGCAGCACGCGCCACCGCGGACACGCAGCCCCCCGACATCAAGTTTTAACGCAAACTTTCCCCGCGTTCATCCTTGGATTTTAGGAGCGTTGTGTCATAATCGTCTCCAGATGTGCGATGTGTGATCTCCGGTAATCTGGCGGAGCTCAATCACGCAATCGCGCGCGCTCGTGGGGACGAGCCACGGTGGGCAGACAGAGGAAAACAAAAGGAGCTGCACCATAAATCAATCCGGAGGAAGTGGAGATCAGAAGCTTGGACGCGTCCGTGACTGCGTGAAAGCGCAGCACTTCCGGATAAGAAGCTGTGCGTGACATCTCCCGCAGCTCCCGGCGCATCCTGATCAGATCTGCTGCACGGTAACGGCACCTATAATCTTCTCCTAAGACATGAAATTTGCGTTCGGGTTTGCGTTAAAGCCCGTGTTTGTCCTGTGATCTAAACTAAACCATGCATGTGCACGAGCTAAGGGGGGAAAAAATATCGCGTGCAACATATTACCAGAATAAGAGCATGAGATTTGCATGCAGTGGTTTTTATAAAGAACTTTCATCCAGCTGTTGACAGCAGCATCAGCAGCGGTGGTGCGGTTTGATTCCACCCTGAACCCTGAGTCACTCCTCTTCACTCCTCTGTGCATTTCATTCCAGTCCTGAAACCCCAGAGTCTCCACATCGCCATGTCCATGTCGAGAGACGCAGCCGATGTGTCCAGGAGTTCCCCGACTCCCAGGCTGTGTGGAGTGCTGTGTCCGCTCGACTCGCTGTGGACCGACGGGACGAAGACGGAGCGACAGCAGCGGAGCTCCAACACCGACGGCAGGAAGGTGGAGATCCGCAGGAGCGCTGGCAAGGAGCTGCTGCAGAACCTCAGTGACCAGGTACAAGACTCCATCTGTCTGTCCATCCATCCATCCATCAACCATCCATTCATCCCTCCATCCACCTCTCCAATTTTTATCTCTGTGTCTGTTATCCATCCATCTAATTATCTATTTCTGTTATCCATCTATCTCTCTAACTATTCATCTCTGTATTTACCTAATTATCTGTCTATCCATCCATCCATCCATCCATCCAATCATCTGGTCATCTAATTGGCTGTGTCTCTATCTATCTA
>JAKKZN010000017.1:18988168-18993569 GCA_033441825.1 Pangasius elongatus
AGCTCGTTCCCTCACTGAGAGCCTGTAATGAGCCAACAGATCAATACACAAGCTGTGGTGAGGCAGCTGGACTAATGCACTCTAATGTAACTATCTCTCTATCTCTCTATCTCTCTCTCTATCTATCTATCTATCTATCTATCTATCTATCTATCTATCTATCTATCTATCACTCTTATTCATCCATCCTTGCAACCACCCACCCTTATTTTTGTGCCTGTGTATCCATCTACCTATTGTTCTGGTTATTTATCTCTCTGTCTGTTCTCTTAATCCATCCATCCATCCATCCATCCATCCATCCTCCCATTTATCCATTTATTCATTCCTGTATTTATTTATCTTTGTTGTTCTGTTATCCATTAATCTGTTTGTCAAATTATTAATCTTTGTCTGGCTGTTCTTTCCATCCATCCATCCATCCGTCCATCCATCTATCCATCCATCCATGTAATTATTTGTTGTCTGTCTGTCCATCTATCCATCCAGCCATCAATTAATTTCTCTAATTTATATGTCTGTTATCAATCCATCAATCATCCATCAATCCAGCTATTTGTCCATTTTTTTATATCCATCCATCCATCCATCCATCCATCCATACAGCCATCCATCCATCTATCCTTCTATCTCTCTAGTCATTTATCTCTGTCTGTTTGTTGTCCATCCATCCATTCAACCAACCACGCATTTGTCTAATTATTTATTTCTGTGTGTCTCTATCTATCTATCTATCTATCTATCTATCTATCTATCTATCTATCTATCTGTCTCTTTCTGTCTGCTGTCTGTCTCTATCTATCTATCTATCTATCTATCTATCTATCTATCTATCTATCTATCTATCTATCTATCTCTTTCTGTCTGCTGTCTGTCTCTATCTATCTATCGATCTCTTTCTTTCTTTCTGTCTCTGTCTATCTATCTATCTATCTATCTATCTATCTATCTATCTGTCTGTGTGCATGTTCAGTATGGGAAGCTGTATCAGACTCGTTATTGCACAGAGTGAATGATGAACAGATTAGCCAGTGAGGGTGCAGCAGAGAGTCAGACCGGATCCGACTGGGTCCGAGTGCTGGCCGTAACAGCTGGCCGTAACAGCTGGCCGTAACAGCTGGCCACTCCTCCTGTAGCGCACTCGTCTGTTAAAGGTAGTGCAGCAGGCCGCAGTGGCACTGACTGTGGGTGGAGTCCCGCACAGTAACGGCTTGTTTTTAGCGTTTGATTATGCCCTGTATTTTATGGTATGTATTTTTTATTTTACTATTTTATTTGATTTTTATTTATATATCAGTAATGAAGCCATGTGGGAAAAAAACATACTTTTATTATTATTATTATTATTATTATTATTATTATTATTATTATTATTATGTTAAAAATAAAATCACTAGGTTGCTCAGAAACCTCCCTGAGGGATGAGGGACTCCACCTATTTCTGCACAGGCTAAGGCTGCATGTGCAGAACATCTGATCTCCTTCTCAGTGAAAGAATGAAAGGATGACATAATGCCATTAGTGCAGCGGTATTTTTCGCTCTCGTAAAGAGTCAAAAGCCCGACAACACCGCAGTGAGGAAATAAATCAACACGAGCCGGACATGACCGATTAGAGCTTAAGACATGAAGTGCGCAGAGCTCTGCGAGGTCAGAGCTGGGGTGGCAGGCCATGCTGGTTCAGGGGTGGCAGCCGCCCCCCCATGTGCCCACGGTGCGAACGCTCTGCCCTGCTTCACCCCGTCTCTCTAAACCCGTGGCTCGCTTGGCATTCAGAGGCGTTTGGTCACGCTGGATACAATGTTTTCCTCCACCCATTTCTTGGACTCGAACATGGGCGTGGCTAAACGTCTGTCCATTTGGAATGGAATAGGGCGGGGGCTTTGCGCATGCGCGCTGCGCTCCTTCTGTCCTTCTTGGCGCATCAGCGGAGAAAAGGAGAGCAGATATTCTTTCTTCGCCTTTAGATTTCTCGTTTGCGCCTCGGCTCGATCGTCTCTGACTTCCGACCGCACAGCAGGGCCTGTTCTCCTCTCCTTGAAAAGCGCTCGAGCCTTTTTTTTATTTTTTTGACATCCATTTCAGCCATAACGGTTCATCCACAAGAGGGTGAAGATGTCCGGATATCAGGGCAAGAAGAACATCCCTCGCATCACCGTGAGTTCATGGCAAAAATATTTGATTTCTGTAGGAAAAAAAGAAAAGGTGCTCTGCACTGCAGGACAGATGCCAGAATAAAACCTCCTAATGCACAGGAATGCATCTTCTATCACTAATATTTTGGCACCATTTCTGTCCTGATGTTTCATTGATCAATATATATTTTTAGCAGATGAGACAGTTATTTGCAAAGCCTAGCCCAAGAGCTGTGTTCGTATATTTTACGTATTATGTATTATTTATTTTTATTATTTTATCCAAATGGCGAGCTGTCACTGGAAAGGAGCTCGTGCACCGGCTGCATATGAAAATAACACTCATTGCATTCATTTAAAAAACCACAAATAAACAAATAAAACCCATGACAGGATGGAGTAATTGATGAAAGAACACACTACTGCAGTCTTGGTTTGCTGATCTGACCCAGACCAGCTGATGAAGCGTGTCCGATCTCCTCTCGAGCTCTTTCAGTTCTGCTCTTTGTTCAAGGCTGCGGCTGGTTTTCAGACTCCGGGTTGCCAGATTGACATTTTTACTCACGCGTCACGCGCGATTAAGGTCATGTCTCGGAATAAAGGATTCAGACCGTGATTTGAGAATGATGTGATGAAAGGTTCCGGATGATCTGAGGGCAACTGAGGAGTGTTTTTAAGTCGGAAATACGATGGGAACGTGATGAATATCTGGCAACCCTGCGGCTGTCGCGGCGCTATGTGTTTAATGTCGCATCCGCCCATCCGCAGCCAGGGCCAGCTGGGAGCGGTACAGGGTAGGACTGTGGAACAAAAAAAAAGAGAAAAGGACAGGAAAGAGGGTCTGCTGTCCTCTGCATAGCGCACTTTTGGAGATAAAGTGCAGTGCACTGGTTGACAGATATATTATTATGGTCCCTTTGCTGGACTCTGGGGCGGTAGCCTTATCTTTTTGTACCTTTGTGCCTTTAAAAATGATTTAATATGCAGTAAGAGTGTAGCTCTTCATGCACCTTTTCTGTGTGAGGTCCACACCTCATGGTGCTACCCCAGAGGAAGCATTTGTACGCTTCTTTCAGGGTTTTTGGATCCACCTTAGTGAACATGTATAGTGACGTACGGTAATGCTGTGCAACTCTGGAAACCTTTTTTATTTTTTTTTTATTTTTGGGTCCTTATGTATAAGGCAACGAAACAGGTGTCCCCGAGCGCTTATACACAATCCACATAACCCCCGATCGCACCAATTTGGCTCAGCTGGTGGCCGGGACATCTTTGTATCATTACAAAGGAAGCCATTTTTGGTGGGCTTTAGAAGAGGAGGAGGAAGGAAGGAGGTCTTCGGGGACGTGAGACGGCCTCTTTGCACTATGCGTCCGTTCTCGTCCTTTGTGTTACTCAGCCCAGAGCCAGCTGCCATGACTGAGCGTAGGAGCATGCGCTTTCACGGCACGGACTGGTGTCCCGAATGCCTTTCGCACAGTTTCAAAGCCGTAGAGATGTAGGGACGGCTGAAGAATGTGGAGTGGAAGAGAAAAGCGAGAGACGGAGAGACAGAGAGACAGAGAGAGAGAGAGAGAAAGGGCGAAAATAAATAAATAAATAAAAGGGAGGGGATTGATTTTGTAGCTGTGAGCCCTGTGTGTGTGTGTGTGTGTATGCGTGTGTGTGTATGCGTGTGTGTGTGTGAGTGTGTGTGAGTGTGTGTGTGTGAGTGTGTGTGAGCGCCACACCCCTGTTCCTCACGTCCATCAGTACCAGCTGCCTGCATGCTGACAGCACCGGACTCCTAACATAACCGCAGCATTTACACCGGAGTCGATACACAGGAAGTGTTTAGGAACAAACACACAGACACGCAGGACGCTGGCTATAAATTAGCACTCTTTCATTCCATCTGTCCATCCACAGCTCGACTAATAGGTTTTCTAATAGGCTTTCTAATAGGTTTGGGTCTGACGATAAGAGCAGAATTGGCTTCTAGAGAGCGTTCTTGCTCCAGATGTGCAGTTGAGCAATCCTAAATGAGTCTGAAACGACCTTGTGTTGTTTATCTTCTTTTCTTAACCGGCTAATCCTTATCACTCATCACAAACACGTTCACACACGACGCTGCCAAAAATCAGAGAGAAACAACAGCCAAACACACAATATGTTTTTGGTAAAGTAGAGACAACGTTAATATGTTATACTTTTTCCAAATCAAAGCAGAGAGAATTTTTTATTTTATATGTTAAAAGCTGCACATACAGCTTTTTTTTTTTTAACAAGTCGCGGATGCAAGATTAATATTTATATTATTTATTTCTATAAGTCGAAATAGATACAACTTGATTTGTTGGACAGACAAAAACTCAAAGCAGAACTTTCTTTTTTTTCTGCAGTTTTAAGTAGCAACCTGAATTTTATTTATGATCAAGTCAAAGCAGGTAATAAATAATAATTATATAACAACTACATTGTTTATAAGTCAAAACATACAACTTGATTTTTTAAAAGCTTTTTGTAAGTCAAAGTAGATACAACTTTACACATTACATTTTTTTAATGTCAGTGCAACTTTAATTTTTCTATGTTTTTATTGGTAGGAACTTAATTTTTTTGTTTTAGAGTTTATACATATATATATATATATATATAAGTGAAAGCAGATACAACTAATGTTTAAAATATAAAAATAAAAAATATAAAAAATATAATATATATATATATTTCTCAGTCAGAGAAGATACAAATTTTTTTAGTAGACACGACATTAAGATTTATTTTTTTAATTTATTTTTTTTAAGTCAGGGCAGATACAGGATTTATATTGTATAATTCTATTTAATAATTTATAATTTTATAATTATATCTTATAATTTTATATTAAATAAACAAAAAATAATAAATAAATAAATAAATAAGGCAAACTTCAAAATTTTCAATAATTTTTTTATTAGTCCAGATGTAACTAAAGTTTTTATACATTTTTAAGTCGAAGTAGATACAGTTTTAATTTTTATACTCTTATATTTTTCAATAACTTAACGGAGATAGAACTTGAGTCATTTTTTTTTTGTCAAAGCACATGCAAGTTTAATTTCTGTGCACTCAATATTTTAGAAGTCAAAGTTGATACAACTTATTTTTTTTTTATAATTTATTTTTAATAAGATGAAGCAAATACAACTTTATATATATCTATATATCTATATATCTATCTATCTATATATATATATATATATATATATATATATATATAAGATCAGAGTTGGCTTCTAGAGAGCG
>JAKKZN010000017.1:19005336-19015842 GCA_033441825.1 Pangasius elongatus
GTGTGTGTGTGTGCACTTGGATGGGTTAAATGCAGAGCACAAATTCCGAGTATGGGTCACCACACTTGGCCACAAGTTACTTCACTTCACTTCACTTCACTATAAAATGTGCTATCTGACTTTTCATGTCTATCTATTCCCCTCTGAGTTTTGGAATACCATCCTGTATATCTTTCTGTACTAACAGTCTCTGCGTTGTGTCTGTGTGTGTGTTCTTGCGTGACTAGTCGACCACGTGGTTCCGGAGCCCGGTATCGGCCTGATAGCGGCGTTTAATCAGTGGCATCAGTGGGCCGACAGCAAGTCGTGCTGCGATTACTCGCTCCACGTTGACATCATTGAGTGGCACAAAGGCATCCAGGAGGAAATGGAGATGCTCGTCAAGGACCATGGTACGACACACACCCGTTTAAAAACACAGACATGCAGCGCAGTGTTTCTATACGCTTTCACGACTATCTTGCAAGTTGTCCAGGATGTGTTTGAGCAGGACTGAAAGGTCCGAACCAAGTGTATATGAGGTTGTAGTAATACATTTGTCGCATTCTCATTCAGTCCTCTACGTACTCGTTCTGCAGGTGTTAACTCTTTCCTGGTCTACCTGGCCTACAAGGACGTCTTCCAGCTGACCGACTCCCAGGTATGTCTCGCAGGAAGCTTCAGCAGCTCTCTTCCACTCGGCGTATATCACACAGCCGATATTAAAACCAGACCCGTTCGACATTATTTACATCATGTAAGCTGCGAGACACAGTGTTTCCTTTAGACGTGAAGCTTTCCAGAAGCACAGAGTGAACTCGCACCATAAGAGTAAGGAGGAAAAAAAAATCGGGAAATGATCTTTAGAGACGCTGTTCTGACTCACTCATAAACAAAAGGGACTCTGGTGGTCTTCGACTGCGTTTTCCATCTGCGTGAAACATACCGCCAGAAGGTTCTGGAGCAAAATCCAGAAACCCAGAAGGCCAACATAAGAGAAAAAGTGTGTATATGTGTGTGTGTGTGTGTGTGTGTGTGTGTGTGCGTGTGTGTGTGTGGGTGGGTTTGGTCTTCTGCAGATCTACGAGGTGTTCAGCGTGATCCGAGACCTCGGCGCCGTCGCACAGGTCCATGCTGAGAACGGAGACATCATCGCAGAGGTAAGAGCCTGAGATTTTAAAGACCTCACGGATTGACACACACCATATGGAATAAAGCATCTGAGACTTTTAAGTTCAAACACGTCCTGTAACGTTCAGACTTTATACTGGCACGGCGAGCAAGGCATAACTCCTTCATGATATCAGCGTTATTAATGCACGCGCTCGGCTCTGGACAGTTTTGCTTGTCACAGCTGTCTCAGTCCTCATTGAAGTTAAAAAAATATGTGTGCTTAAAGAGATGGAGATTATTCGTTTAATAATTTATTTCAATTCCTCCTTCATTTTTTTTATTCATCTTTTTCAAGTGCTGCTTTTTTTTTTTTTTTTTTTTTTTTTTTTTTTACTTTTTGGATTTTATTTCCATCTGGACCATCTGCGCTGATAATTTTACTCATGTTCTGACAGATGCCTCGGTAATTAAAAATAAATAAATAAATAAATAAATAAATATTTTAAAAAATGTAGTAAGCAAATGTATTTTAAAATAAATAATTACATAAAATGTTATTAGATTTTATTTTTTTTATATATATATACATGTCCAGATAGACAGTTCAATAATTTTGCAACAGGTAGTGTCACCATTTACATGAAAATAAACAAATAAATAAAGAAATAAACTTTTTTTGTTGTATTTTATTTATTTTTTAAGAGACTGTTTTTTCTAGATGCTTAGATACTATCTGAAAACGAGTACGGACATGATAGTAGGTTTTTATCAATATATTCATTTTATTTTATTTTATTTAATGAGGAAGTCTCTTGAGATGAGCAAAATCTCTTATGTAGCAGAGTCCTGGTCAAAATGGCCCCACACTTACACACACACCATTACACACACACACACACAAATACACTAAGAGAAAAAAAAAACACTAGGATATACACTGATACAATAATGTTTTATAAAGATAAAGATTTTATTAAAGAAATACAAACCGCCTCCGTATAGGGTGTAAGACACATCCATGAGATCACACACCACATCCTTCTTTATATTTCTGTTTCCCCATGTTTATTATTCCTGGTTACTGATTACAGGAGCAGCGTAGAATCCTGGAGTTGGGAATCACCGGGCCGGAGGGACACGTGCTGAGCCGTCCAGAGGAGGTACATCACACCGAGTTGTGTTTACACTTAAACCCCTAGATCAGTATACCTAATAAACTGGCAGCTCAGTGTATGGAGGTTATTCAGGAGAATTTGAGCTGCTTGTTCGACGTGATCACGTGCAGCTACAGTTAACGTGGGATGTTGCGTCACGTACTGATAAACGTCCCAAACACACACCCGCTGCTATTTCAGTTAGAGCAGTGTTGGAGTATTGGCAATGAAACCTTCTCTTTTTAAATCTCCTGTTATAGAACAGATCATTTTGGTTCTAGGATTGTAAAATCCTCAGTGCACGCACTCACGAAAATGAAATTCTGTATTAATCCACCAGGCTTTAAACCAATGAAAGAGTTAAGCCATTCATCTGTCCACAGAATACCTTCATCTTTGTCTGTTGTGTTGCTTAGCAACCAAAGCGTACTGTTAACAGACTCCGTTGCATAGCAGAAGAATTGTTCATTTTGCGACTGTTGTTAATAATAAATTCAATTATTTATTTCCAGATTTTATCATGGGTAAGATGGTTTTATTCCTCTTCATATCACGCCCTTACCCGAATTTCCAAACTCTCAGAGTTCCTAGTCGTAAAGTCATTAGGTTCTCTTCAACCCCGACATCAAATCAAAATGGCCGCTCACAGCATCAGCAGTAAATAAAGTAGTACTTCTTTACGTTAAATGAGTTATATTGTATACATAAGTGTTTATTTTAAATCAATCAACGTACAGACAGATTCGTTAAATCTGTAACACTGACTATACAGTTTGCTGTTTTGAGAAGGTAACCGATTGGCTAGATTGATGCTAACATAGCCGCTAACATAGAGGCGTCCATGTTTTACACATCTTGTAGCTCGCACACACAGAATTCGAATTCTGACTTCTCACGTCTGAGTTCATTCGAACGTAGCATTTGTCCTCCTTGGTTTTCTCTCTTGCCCCCTTTTCATTTGCGACCTGATTGTTGAGGAGCTAAAAATGTGCTTGACGTCACTCGCAGCTTTCCTTACAAGGTCCATGTTTTTCTTCGGAAGCTCCTCTGTGACCAAGAAAATGCCGGAGCTTCCCATAGGACTACATGTAGAATGTGCTCTGGAGACGGAGAAGGAACATCGATGTGCGTCATTTCCCCCAGCAGACTGAAGTGTCTTAAGTTTAGACGTGAGACACGGGGGTAGGAGTTAATGAAGGAATGGAAAGGAAGGACCTTACGGATAGTTAGCTAGTGTGGATGAGTTTTCTAACTCCATTTAGAGTAAAGAGTTTTGCACACTATACAAAGGGACTTCATGCAGAATCTGGGATGCAACGGCGCTAACACAAATCCCTTGGTGTTTAGGTGGAGGCCGAGGCGGTGAACCGCTCCATCACAGTGGCCAATCAGACCAACTGTCCTCTTTACATCACCAAGGTGATGAGCAAGAGCGCCGCTGATGTCATCGCCCAGGCCAGGAAGAAAGGTTTGGACTTCACTAACAGGGTTAGAGTGGCTTAGCTTAAAAGAACTCCATTATTTGATATTGTATAGCCGAGACTCCAGAATTAGAGCAGATGATTGCTGTATGATTACACGCTAGCGCTGGATTGATGTGACGTGATTGGTCATCGCAGGCACTGTGGTGTACGGGGAGCCGATCACGGCCAGTCTTGGCACAGACGGCTCGCACTATTGGAGCAAAAACTGGGCCAAAGCTGCGGCGTATGTGACCTCGCCACCCCTGAGTCCGGATCCCACTACGCCCGACTATCTCAACTCCCTGCTGTCATGGTGAGNTGTATTTCTGCTACGTTTTTTTAGTCATAATTACAAAATAAGCACTGGCCAGTGCCAGTCTGGAACCACTGAAGAGTGAGTCTGAAAAAGGAAGAGAGTGAAGTCATGGGTGGCACTGGGTTTAGAAAGCGAACCCACCCTGTTACGGGGCAGAAAAGATCCTCTTTCTGTGCCTCTTTTCTTTTTCAGTATCCACACACATTTAGAAGTCTTAGAATATACACTGGGAGTAACCTTTTACAGTTCTGTTTTAATCTTAATCCCTAGTCATACTGTATAAACTCATAGCTACACACTTTCCCTGTTAATCTCACTGAATGACACACGTGTGGTTTAAAATAAGTAACTGAGTAACTGAGGATAAAACTGTTAGCTTGGGTAACACTAATGGGACAAAAACTAATCTTTTCTAACTTGTTCAGACTAGAGGTTTTTGAAATATCCTTCAGCACACTTCAGTTTTCTAAAATTACAATGGCTGGTCTTTTAAACACGTATGTAAATGTTGATATGGTGAAGTTTTCTGTAAGAGGTTTATTTAACATTTCTGGAAGGAGTCTCCAGTATCAGATGTAAAGCTGTAACTTTTCTGGCATCTTCATGACAGAGGAGTTTATGCTTTTCTTTTGTGGTTTCTTGGTACCATGACAAGCAGCGTTTTTTATTTTTTTTTTATTTTGTCTTATTAACTTCAAGAGTGAGAAAAAAAACGAGGCAAAATTCAGAGCCAAACTCGGCAGGGTGCTTAGTTATGGTACGGCGCAATCGACAATCTCAGTTGAGATCAAGGGTTAAGTCTCCAAGCCGTGTCATTTCTGTTCCTATAGAAATGTTGTGTTCTACGCTGCAAGTTATTAATATTATTTTAAACAAATTGGGCAGTCGGGGGCAGTCGGGGGCAGTCGTGGCCTAATGGTCTGAGAGTCGGACTTGTAACCTGAAGGTGAACCTGAAGGTCGTGGGTTTGAGTNGTTCACGGGTGTGTGTGTGTTCACTACTGTGTGTGTGCACTTGGATGGGTTAAATGCAGAGCACAAATTCTGAGTATTCGTCACCACACTTGGCCACAAAGTTACTTCACTTAAAATTGGCTGTGTTCTTTGGGTGGGAGGGGCATACTGACTCTCTCTTGTCAATCACGGTGACACTGTGTATGTGGAAGAGCTTAGATAGCCCTAGATAGTGGTTTGAAGAAACGTAGTTGTCTTGGAGGAAGCATGCGTTAGACTTCACCCTGGCTGGTGGCTGGGAATTGTCCAAGATGATGGAGAAAATGGGGGGAAAAAAACAAGTTGGCATATTTACTGAATTTCCTCCGTCTACAGTGGCGACCTCCAAGTGACCGGCAGCGCCCACTGCACCTTCAACACCGCGCAGAGAGCCGTGGGGAAAGACGACTTCACCCTCATCCCCGAGGGAACCAACGGCACAGAGGAGAGGATGTCCATCATCTGGGACAAATGTGTGGTAAGTGGGACATACTGAAGCTTTTTGAGCTAAAAAAAAAAAAAAAGTGGTAAGATGTTCTCTTGAATCTTGAATCTTGAATCTTTTTTTCTTTCTTTTTTTTGAGCTCACAGCACATTGCATGACGAATGATTTTAGTCTTTTGATCACTCTCTTTCTCCTTCAGGTGTCCGGGAAGATGGACGAGAACCAGTTTGTGGCGGTGACCAGCACGAACGCAGCTAAGATCTTTAACCTGTACCCCCGTAAGGGCCGCATCGCTGTGGGATCAGACGCGGACCTGGTGCTGTGGGACCCCGACCTCACCAAGATCATCTCGGCCAAGAGCCACAATCTGGTGAGCTCAAGTGCTTGCTTTATAAAAAAAAAAAAGAGTGGCGCGAAGAAGGCGGGGCCTGTTGTGATGATAAACGAATGTAAATAGAAAATGACTACCAATGGGATGGTATTTAACTGGTTCCTATGGCAAAATGAATTCTTATCTGAGATGGAGGAGAAATTGATGGTTGCGATGTAAGCATAATTTTTTACTAGTCTAAATCAGACGAACCCCAGAACATAACGTGTTAGCTATTAATTACAATAAAACTATACTGATTTTCTTTCTAACATTATGTTATGACCAGGTCTGGGTAACAATTAGTTAATCAGTTGATGAATAAACGCTCGCGCTGCGTTTGTTCTCCGCGGCGGTGCGGCTCTTTAGGCAGCTGAGAACACAGCAGTCACACTCGTACCTGAGAACATCTGAGCAACGTGGTCGCAGTCCACCTCCTGATGAGATGAGACTCTAATGAGAAAGCGGTTTGACTCGGATTCTCGACTCACTGCAGGAAGTGAATCAGACATGCCGTGAGTTTTGGGTTTGTAGATGCGAGCTGAGAAACTGAGCCAAAGGACAGAGTGGTAGCGCTGCAGAAATGCCATGTGTCCTGGAGCTTTGGATCCGCCGAACAAAGAGAAAAATAAACTCTGCATGTGGCACCCGAAATGTTTTATCTTAGTTATATTAACCTATTCATATAGTTGATGAGTCACTTATTGAGCGCCGTCTCCGTGTTCTGCATGCCGCGTGCAACCCTAACCCTAACCCACGTCGCTAATCCTAACCCTAACCATAACCCACGTCGCTAACCCTAACCCAACCCTAACCCTACCCTAACCCTAACCCACATCGCTAACCCTAACCCTAACCTAACCCTAACCCACGTCTCTAACCCTAACCCTAACCCGTGTCGCTAACCCTAACCCTACCCTAACCTAACCCTAACCCTAACCCGCGTCCCTAACCCTAACCCTGACCCACGTCGCTAACCCTAACCCACGTCGCTAACCCTAACCCTAACCTTACCCTAACCCTAACCCTACCCTAACCTAACCCTAACCCACATCTCTAACCCTAATCCTAAGCCACGTCTCTAACCCTAACCCTAGCCCTAACCCTAACCCACGTCTCTAACCCTAACCCACGTCGCTAACCCTAACTCTAACCCTAACCCACGTCGCTAACCCTAACCCTAACCCACATCGCTAACCTTAACCCTAACCCTAACCCACGTCGCTAACCCTAACCCACGTCGCTAACCCTAACCCTACCCTAACCCTAACCCACGTCGCTAACCCTAACCCTAACCCTAACCCACGTCGCTAACCCTAACCCTAACCCTAACCCACGTCGCTAACCCTAACTCTACCCTAACCCTAACCCACGTCACTAACCCTAACCCTAACCCTTATTTAGCCTTTTTTCCATTGCCATATTTCTGAGCAGTGAATGAGCAGTGCATTTTCAGCCCTGCACGCACCTCCAACCACTACTGATTGATTGATTGATTGATTGATTGATTGATTGATTTATTTATATCTTCATGCTAATTTTTCCTTATAGCACTTTGAGCTATATTTTGAAAAGGTTTTATCTGGAACAGTAAAATGTAGAGTTATAAAGTATAAAGCTAGAAACCTTAATTATCTAAAGAGCTCTTTTTTAAAGCATTGCCAAGAAAACTCACGTCAGTGACACCTACTAGCGCGGAACGTAAAGCAAATTTGCGTGACGTGACAAAAAAAAAAAAACGGGGAAAACGGGGATTTTCACAATGATACAGTCCTGAGGTCCATGAAGAAAATGAGGTGTGATGGGTTTATTTTATAATGGCATCAGTTTTACAGAGTCTTTTTGCAAACTGTTGGAGTTTTATGGCGGTTTTTTTAGTATCGACTGTAAGTGATTGGTCGTGTTGTCCAGCGGAGTCTGGGTGTGGAGCTCTGACTCATGGTTCAACGCTGATGTCATGCTAAAACGCTGCCCAAGTGTTGGGTCATAACTCAACTGACTGTTGGCAGCCATAACAGGATGTGTGTGTGTGTGTGTGTGTGTGTGTGTGTGTGTCTGTGTGTGTGTGTGTGTGTGTGTGGTGTGTGTGTGTGTGAATTGGACTGAATGCATCCTGTATGCTCAGCTACAGATCACGGGCTTATATTAATGCGCTTGTTTTTAATGTTGCCGTTCCTATAGTAACAGAAACACTCCACATAATCTATGACTACTAATAACTGATTAAAACGACATGCCTTTATGAAATGCTATTCAGTAATAAAAATGCGTAATTGTTGGAAGGAGTCTCCAGTGTCAGAGCTTTGCAACGCTCAGAGGCGAAGCTGTAACTTTTCCGACATCTTCAAGATCTCGGAAAAGTTACAGCTACGCTTCTTCGCAGTTTTTCAGTAACATGACAAGCTGCACTTCGAGAGAGAGAGAGAAGAAAGAGCGGCTGGTGAGGAAATGAGCGTTTATAGCTGCTGTAAAGTAAACGATAATATTACGTGTAACTGAAAATGGATAAAAAGTACGTCATTATTTAGTAAATTAAAAAAAAATTGTTGCCAAACTGGTGTGGTGTAAGAGGAATAAATAAAGCACTACTGGACGTGCTGCTATTAGCAAATGAGCAGAGACCTAACTTGTTCCACAACGTGAAATGTAACTACAAATGGATAAAAAAAAGTACAACTATAGATCTATAAATATTCATGGATTTGATGATTTTTTTTAACTTTATTTTCCGTTCAGTCAGAAAGGATACCATTCCATGAGGTACAGGAAAATTGGCCACAGTGTGTGTGTGTGTGTGTGTGTGTGTGTGTGTGTGTGTGTGTGTGTGTGTGTGTGTGTGTGTAAGCGCAGACTGACTTCATGCTGTTTTTACCTCAGTTGGGACTTACCATGCTATCATTAGCTGTGTGGCAGTAATATTTAGTGCGCTGGCCACGCTGACTTCCACAACACACACCCTGCTGACTTTCTTTTCCTTTCACAGAGACAAAAGCAACATAACACATCGTTAGCATTACAGTGGCTACACACTGTTAGCACTGATGTGGCTAAACACCGTTAGCGCTAATGAAGGCAATGGTTTTGGAGCCATCAGTCGCTCGAAATAACAAATCCCCTCGTTTTAACGTGAACACGATGTCGACGGCGTTTTCTCTTTTTAACCTCACGACACATTTCTAATGTTTCCAGATTGCAAACCTTTTTAAACACCTGTTACCGGTCTCTTTCTTAACACGTATCAGAAGCTAATAAAGGCGCAAAACACAGAAGAAGAAAGCTTTACCAAGGTGGATCAGATGAAAACAGAACGGTGATGACTGATGAGTATTTGTGGTACAGTAGAAGGAAAAATAAATTGGGTTGGAGTCCTGGACCGCTTTGGCTCTTGAAAACCAGAACCACTTGTTGAAAATGGAAGACAGGAGTGAAAGAGCGAAGGAGAACAGGGACAAAACGGTGAGGGGGTGGCACAGGAAAAGTTAGATACTGTATACGTTACAGCTGGGGGATTTGACGATAAATATATGATGATTAATATACTGTGTGTAATCTTATCACGATACACAGCATCGTGAGTATCGTTAGTATGTCAGTAACTCACCCCATAACACACGCGCTTGCTCACAGTAGCATGTATCATTAATGTTGTGCTAATCTTTACATTATTTCAAATTTTCCATGTGTGTGTGTTCCTGTCCCTGGTGTGTAGGCGGTGGAGTACAACATCTTCGAGGGCATGGAAGTGCGTGGAGCACCGCTGGTGGTCATTAGCCAGGGGAAGATCGTACTAGAGGACGGAACCCTGCACACCACTGAGGGCTCAGGACGCTACGTGACCCGGAAACCGTTCCCTGACTACGTCTACAAGAGGATAAAAGCCCGCAGCAGGGTAAGAAACAGATTGTCTATGCTAGCCATGCTAAGCTAAGCCCAAAAAACCCGAACTGTTTCTTTAAATATACGTTACGTCTAAAGTATCGGCATACTTTACCGAGAGATTAATTCCAAAACACAGTGGGCCTCATTTAGCGTCATTTATCAATGCCAAATCAGCCACAAAAATACTAAGCATGTTCACATGATAGCTGATATCCATTTAGCCACGCCCACAAAAGCTCAGAGAGTGGTGAAAGTGACAGAATGATGAGTAACTGTTGAAAGACTGCCTCTTAAGCACGGCGTACGCTAAATCTTCCAGTAACGCAGCTCAGCCACTGCAGCGTGCCGGCTATCATAGACACACACCGATACCTGTCATTTTATAAGGTGCCATTACTTTTGTCCTGATGGAATGGATAGTCTTGTTTGTTTTGCATCACCTTCATATGAAGTGATTGAGTTTCACAAAATGTTCAGTAAATTGGTGTGTAATTGAAATAAGTGTTCGGTGAACTTGAGAGTCGCCTAATACACAAAAACGCACAATCTTTGCATATCAAATAATAAATTCATTCATCTCCAGAAGATGTCCGAAACTAAAATTATAGCTTTACAGCTGACAAAGTGCTGACACCGGAGACTCCTTCCAGAAAACTTCACCATATCGATGATTACACGTTAATACAGAAATAACCCACTATGATGAGTGCATTAATATGAACGTGGGATTTCCAGAAATCTTTTGACTAGTCCGATTAGAAAGTTCAGCAGTGCTGTGATGTACATAAGGATTTT